>CAIGQW010000259.1:3381727-3392096 GCA_903798125.1 Danio choprae
ACACACACACACACACACACACACACACACACACACACACACACACACACACACACACACACACACACAGCCGGGCATCGATCTTGGTACGTGCATTAAACCCAACACAGACATCAACATTATTTCTGCTTAAGAGAAAGTGAACCTGACACAAGTGCCCAGATGGCTTCTTGTTTGTCACAGTAGTAAGAGGTGTGAACAGACTCTCAACCTCTCTTAGGTAACACAAGGATGAATAAATTAAATTGTATTTTTAGCTACTTTGCTAGAACCACTATATTCAAAGCAGTTTCTGCAGCACTAGTGTCACCAAAGTTATACCAAACATTTGTGTTTTCATACAGGTTGGTCATAGGTCAAATACAGATTTAGATCTGGATGCAACGCATGCATCGGCAGATGTAACTAAAAAAGTGTGTGTTTGTCAGGTTGATAAATGGATTTTTTTTGGGTGGGTGGATTTATGGATGTATAGGATGGATTAATGAATGGGTCGGTGGGATAGATGAGTGGTATAGATGGATGGGAAAGATGAATGGAATAGTGAGTGTTATGGGATAGTATGGAATAATATCTTGGTTTGGATGAATGAATGTGTCGATACGGTTGTATCGTTTGGGGTGGATGGGTGGTAAAAATGGATGGATGGGTTATATAAATGGATGTAAAAAATAGATTAATGGATATTAATATATAAATAGGTTTTATAGATAAATTAAATAGATGGGTATTGTGTTAGTGGATGCATTGGATAAGTGGTATAGGTGGATGGTCCGTGGGATGGATGCATGGTATTGATGGGTTGGATGCATTGGGTGGTTTGGATAGATTTTATTGATGAATGAGTGGACTAGATAGATGTGTAAGTTCGGTGGACTGATGATATGGATAGATGATGCCATTGTAGGGTGGATGGATGGATGAGTGGGTGGGTACATGGGGTATGGATGGATGATGTATGGGTAGTATGATTACAAAGGTGAATGCATTGGGTGGGTAAGTGGTATAAATGAATAGATCTGTGGGATGGATGATGTCTGTTTATGGGTGGATGGATGAATGGATGGATAGATGAGTGGGTGGGTACATGGGGGTACGGATGGATGATTGTTGTATGGGTAGTAAGGATTATAATGGTGAGTGCATTGGGTTGATAAGTGGTATAGATGGATAGATTTGTGGGATGGATGATGTCTTTGTATGGGTGGTATAGATACAGTGAATGGTTGCTGTGTTATTGCTGTGATTTTTCTGGTCAATTGTTGGAGTGTAGCTTTCTAGTTGCTTGTTAGCAAGTTTTAAATAGACACACATAGATAATGCACACATAACTTTGTTGGAGATACTGTATATAAGCAATTAAGCAAGTTGCAGAGCACATGTAGATCTTCGCAAATGAAGGCCGTTCCAGTTCTGAGCAACTCCTAACACTCTTTTCAGATCTGAGATGGTGTAAATCTAAACACTTCCTCGTCGAAAACCCCTACTGTGGGTGATTATACTTTCACAGGCTTTTAAGGGATGGCGGACCGAATCTCGGCAGCCTTGAGAGGTAGGTTTTGTTTACTCAAGGTTAGCAGCAGAGAGCGGTCAGACTCGTGAGTGAGCGCACACACGCACACTTTTCTCTCGCCTGTACACCTGGTGCTTTGTCCTGCGCCCCGTGCTGTTAAAGGCAGAGTTAAACACTGCCCCTCCTGTCGACTTCAAACGAGGAGAGGGACAGGAGGAGGAGTAGCGGCTCTTTTGATCTTTCTCTCTTCTGTTTTGTCCTCTCCTAGTTTGTCTCCCTCATTTCTGGGTCTGTTGCTGTTGCTCCGAGGTCTATGTTGGTGGAGATGCTGTCATCTCACTGCTGCTGATTCTGAAGGTGCTTTTATATGCGATGTGTGTGATTGTAAAAAAATTACATATTTTTGTAGGCATATTTTGAACACCCTGGCTTTTGGTTCACTGCTGAATTTTTGCCAACAAAAGTTTTCAGTTTTGTAACTTCTATGAATTTTGAAGCCTAAAAATAATTGGCAAAAGTGAAAAGGTAAATGTATTATGGCTTTAAACAAATTATTTTGTTTATAGCCATAATACAAAAACGGTTTGCAAGAAATACCTGAATGACCTACTACTTCTGGCGAGATTCTGAAGTGCGCATATGATAGATGCTATGCTATCCCGTAATGCCATGCGAGAGAATTCATGAATGGGAGTGAAGCGATGCAACTGACGTAGGTAGGCCATGTGATAAATACAAATGCTGGTTCTAGTACCGGGGGGTGGGCACAGAAGATTGCGTAATTAAGGGCAGGGGGCACTTTCATTCATTTTAAGGGGCTTTTTTTTTTTATCCAAGACCAAAAAGGGCAGGTGCTCAAGCACCCAAAGCCCCCACCTCTGCACGTGCATGGTCCAAGGTGATGGCTGAAATCCTGATTTTCTTCACACAGATATTATTATGACATGCTTTCTTAATTTCTGTTTTCTCACATCCGTAGATTTAGTAGTGTGTTTATTTTGTTATTGAGAGGAAAATCCACAACACATACTTTCATATTCATCTAAACATTGCTTTCAGCAGTATCGTCAACATTGCAATGTTCATCATCAGTATACTGCTGCTCAGGTTATTGAAAACTGTTACCATTAAATAAAGAAAGAAAAAGAACTTGACTGTGAGTAGGTTGGGCCTTAACTGTAAAGACTAGACTGTAAAACATACTGAGTTTACCTGTTAAAATTATAAAGTTTATTGTTCAGTTGTAAGCAACTACCTTTTTCAAGATAAAGAAATCCTTTAAAGTCACCTGAGACTTTTATTTCAGTATGTATTGTATGTTGATGTACTTCCAACTAGAACAGAACATTGAGTAGGGGAAGGTTTTTTTTTTTTTTTTGCACATCGTTCACTAAGTTTAGGATGTTAGAAACAGAAGTGTTAAAAAGCTGAATTCTGGGCTATTTTCTTATAGTAAAACCTAACAATGCTTTGTTATAATATGTAAGTCATGATTACATATGTCTGATAGTCACTGAATTCGATACAATAAAAGTTGCATTTGTTTTCCTTGGAGCCATTTTAGCCATTTTAGCAGTTTGTTTTAATTAATCCTCTTTAGTCGATGTATAAAGTCATTTCTTTACAGTTATCTTAGAGTAACCGCAGGTATATTTCATCCCATTAGCTATGGGCATTAAAATACATCTACAAAGAATCCAAATTCTTAATTCTAAACGGAGATCTGTTGTTTGATCCTAACAGAGTTGATGTTGTGCTTGAACTGTGCTATATTTCTTTATTTGTAAATGCCATTGGCTTGATATTTTATAGTGCACTGACATTCATACCTTAAGTGTGTCCAAATGCTTTTTTTGGTGTGTGTGTGTGTGTGTGTGTGTGTGTGTGTGTGTGTGTGTGTGTGTGTGTCTCTCTCGTGTTGGGCTTGGCCTGTGTTCAATTTGAAGATACACACGTTCATAAGTAAAGAGGTGGAAAAAAGATGAATCTGTTACTCTGGCTCGGGGGCTGTGATAGAAAGCATGTCTGGATCTGTTCAAGCTCAACTCAGATGTGTTTTCTTTTCCTGATGATCGGTAGTACGTAACCCAGCAGAACCTGTAATGGAGCTAATCGTGTGTCTGACGTGACTTGAAACGTGTGTATGCGCTGAATGTGTTTATTGTCTCTTGGCAGGTGAGATGGTGAGAGGGGGGACGGAGTGAGGCCATGGGCTGCACCTCGGCTAAGCAGGTGTCGGCTGTGCCCACCGACGAAGAGGGCCGGGGCAAAGCCTACAGCAATGGTGACCTCTTCACTGGTCAGTCACCAACACGCACATACACACACAACGAATTTATGTTGCATGAATGGTCAGAATTAACAAACCCACATTACTCACCAGTGTGCAAATAAAAATGGTAATTGCTTTGTCAAGGGCTAGTGTACATCATTTTTAAAGATCTGCAATTCCAAATAAACTATTGTAGGTTTAAATCCTGGATTAGGCAAGGCATGAATTATGACCATTGTGGCACTTAAAGGTATTATTCACTCAAAAGAAAAAGCCACTATGTAAATGCATCTATAATTTTATCACCCTCATGTTGCTCAAAACCTGCATGACTAACTTTTTTGTAACACAAATGAACTAATTGAGGTCGACTGCTTGGTTTGACCCCAATGCTCTTCAAAATTAAAAAATGTGTTTGTTTTTTTAAAAGAAAAATCCAAGTCATGCAGGATTGGACAATATGATTATCCATTGATAAAACACTTACAGAAGGAACCAAAGATGTGATTGATTCCCATGCTTGTCTGTCACATTTTGAGAATGTTGTTTCACTGTTTTGTGTTCCATTGATGCATTGGAGCCTGTTTTCTAGCCTGCATTGGTAAGGTTGAACTATACACTAATGAGAGCAAGTCTACAAGTTGCAATGCTACCATGTCTTGAAATGACATTAGCATTAGTTTAAGTGGTCTTAAACAGAATCTATTTCATAGAATGCCCCGGCTGGGTCAGTTGGCATTTCTGTGTGGAGTTAGCATGTTCTCCCCGTGTTGGCGTGGGTTTCCTCCGGGTGCTCCGGTTTCCCCCACAAGTCCAAAGACATGCGGTATAGGTGAATTGGGTAAGCTAAATTGTTCGTAGTGTATGCGTGTGAATGAGTGTGTATGGATGTTTCCCAGTGATAGGTTGCAGCTGGAAGGGCATCCTCTGCGTAAAACATATGATAGATAAGTTACCGGTTCATTCCGCTGTGGCGACCACTGATGAATAAAGGGACTAAGCCAAAAAGAAAATGAATGAATGAATGAGTAGTTTTTTCTCAGGAATTGAACTTATTACTACTAACTAGATTAAAAATGTTTACTTTTACTTGAATATATTTTTAGTTCTGTATCAGTACTTGTTCTGCACTATTTTCCTACTTTGTTTGCTTATTTTTTCTTGTTTAAGTAGAATAATCAGTACTGTGATTCCCATCCAATCTAATCTGGCATATGAACATGGACGCTTTATAAATGCATCAAACATGTACAGTGTGGAAGCAATGACAGCTTTCAAGATGCAAAATCTTTACACATAACTCCAAGAAACTGTTTAGATTGCAAGTCACTGATGAGAAGATGAAGGATGCCTACTGTATAAAGACTGAAAACCTGAAATGGCTTTAAACAATGACTGAATGCACTACAGAATGTTACGTTTTCAAATAAATGCACAATTTGCATGTATTCTATCAATGCTGCAAGAGCTTGGTTTGAGGCACCAACTGCTGGACACTTATAGCTTGTTAGTCTTGTTAGTTACAGCTAGATTTTTGCTCCTTAGTTTACACAGATTTCGCTCCAGTGTAAATGCATCAACCTGCTTTCTGTTGGCTTATAATAGGTGTGTATATATATATATATCTCAGTTAATTTAATGTGAGAATTATTTAAATGTATAGTCTATGAATGGCAAATAATTTAACTTATTTAAAAGCGAAATGTTTAATTAACAAGATAGAAACATTTTCACAATGTAATGCTCACTAGAGTCGTTTTAGAGGAGCTTTTACTTTTACTACATTGTTTTTTGGCAATTGATGGTACTTTTAACTTGATCAATATTTTTTTTTTTACCACTGATTGTGTAACATTAAGACAAAGACATCTAAATTCAATTCCAAAACAAAAATAAACCAGTGAATCAAACATGTATTCTGAAAGTCATTCGCGGTTGAAAGAGTGAACTGCAGTTTAAACAGTTGATTCAGTAAATGATTTGACAGAATAACTGAAGAATATGTCTAAATTGATTCAAACTGCTCTCTTGTAAGGAGTCAGCTGCTTAAAGCAACGCATGAAAGTATTTTGCTTGTACTAATGCTGTACATTTTTACTTCAGTAAAACAAATGACCACAGTAATTTGGTTATAGTTGTTTTTATTTGCTGGCTAACCCTAAGCTAGAAGCTTAAAGGGATATCTCAAACCAAAAATGAAAATCACCTCACCATTTATTCTCCCTCATGTGGTTTCAAACCTTTATGAGTTTCTTTCTTCTCTTGAACACAAAAGAACATATTTAGAAAAATGCTGGTTTCTGGCTACCCATTGACTTTCATCATAGGAAAACACTTCCATGGAAGTCAGTGGGTGCCATTAAACAGCATTTTTCAAAATATCTCCTTTTGTCTTCAACAGAAGAAAGAAACTCAAATAGCTTTTGAACAAGTGAATGATGAGTAAATGATGTAAGAATATTACATTTTGGGTGAACTACCCTTTTTTAAAACCAAATGTAATGTTTTGAAGAGTCAGTGATTGATTTCATTGCATTCATGATTTCATTGTTATTCTGTCAGACATTATATGTGGAAAGTAATTCAAACAAAAAAAAAGAAGAAAAAGCTTTTGAACATCGACCAATCATTGGCCATCAAAGTAATTTACAACCACCAAGTAATTTATGCCCAATGGCCACTTAAGTAATTTATGTCGAAGCAGTAAATAATGTGTTTTACAATGTTTTGGGATGTTGATTACATTCTGGGAATTCTTGGATGCATCCGTCCAGCCAGTCAAACTGACGTGTTTGCCTATGTAAAGCCTGTCAGCTGCGTCTGTGCCAGCAGGCGTGTGTTTGAGGATAACATTATCAGCTGAAGTGAGCCACTGACTCATGCCTGTGAGTGTGTTCGCTGGGTTTTTGTGTGTGAGAGGTTGTAAATATGTTTTAAAGGGTTTAGATAACAGCAGCACTTAGTATGCGACCTGTCAGAGACTGACAGAGATTATAGGAGATTAAGAATTAGGGGTAAAACGGCAGAAAATCTACACAGGAAGCACTCAATGACCAGCCACAGGAGGCTCTGCTCTCTCTCTCTCTCTCTCTCTCTATCCATCTTCCTTCCATGTTCTTTTCTTCATCTCTAAGGATTTGTGTGTGAGATGGAGGGGAAACAGTCTGAGAACGAGGGAGTGAGAGAAAGAGAGTGAGTGACGTGGGATCACTGACTCCCATTTTTTCCTCCCCTGACATTTATCCCTCCCTCTGCATATCTGTCGTTCTTCTCAAGGCCACGCTTTCCTTGTTTCCTTCCTTTCTTCGCAACGGGTCGACTCCTTTTCATTATTCTGCCTGCTTTTCCGCCGCCTTCCCATTACCTAAGCTATTTTACTTCACTTCCCCCCTCATGCAGCGTTTCTTGGCTTCTTGCTGCTTTTCGTGTTCTGTTAAGCAAAGTACTTTCAAACTACTTATAATATGTCTGCTGTGTATTTACAGTATCCACACACTGCTACTCAAATGCATGGCATCAATCTGGATGAATTAAAAGCCAGTAAATGCAACGTTTCTAGACTTCGTGCTGCTTTTCTTGTGTGTGTGTTTTTTTTTTAAGCAAAGTACTTCTAAACTAGTGATATTTGTGCTGTGCATATTTAGTTTGCACATTACCATTTAGATGCATGGTGTTAAATGGATGGTTCATCCAAAAATTATCTTTCTGTCATTGTTTAACCTAAAAGATATGTAAACCTGTAACCATTGACTTAAATAGTCTTTGTTTTTCCTTTTATGGAAGTCAGTGGTTACAGGTTTTCAGCTTTCTTCAGCAGAAGAAAGAAAGAAAGAAACACATAAAGGTTTGGAACCACTTGAGGGTGAGGAAATAGTGAGGAAATTTTCAATTTTGGGTGAACTAACCCTTTAATCTGAATGTATTAGAAATCAAGTTACCGTAAAGACATTTAAAATGTCACAAAAAAGGTATAAATAATAAATACTGTAGTTTGTGTTCATTAAATGATCCTGTTTTTCACATTGATAGTATTGAGAAGCAAGTTGTGCAGCAAGTCAACATGTAAAAAAAGATTTCATATTCATGTGACACTGAAATTAATTACTTTTTTTCCAGGGATTCAAATAGAAACATTTCAATTTTATTAGTATTTTACTGTATTAGTATAGTCCCTGTTTTTTAATCAAATAAATGCAGCCTTTGTGAGTAGCTTAATTCTTTCAGAACATAAAATCTACTCTAACCTTAACTCCAAATTTTTAAACAAAATAAACTGTGTAAAATATACAAACTATAATACTATAATATTACAAATTGAACGCTCTTGTGACATTTTTCCGTATATGTTTTAATTCAAAATTCTAGTTATTCTAGTTCATACCTAAAGTTATTAGTGATCAAGATGAGAACAGTTTGTTTCTCAACCTCATTTTCATTCATGTTAAATGAAGCCTTGCATCTAAATGGAACAAATCACACAGTGTCCCACAATTTAATGCTGCCAACTTGTTGGTCAGTGTTTTCCAGTGTGAGAAATGAGCCAAAAGTAATCTCAGTCACAGTTTATGTCTCTTCCTTGGCATCTTATATGATGAGAAACTGTTTGAAAAATTTGCCGTTGCATAATTTTTCATAATATTTCTTTAAAAAAAATTTAAAAAGGTGTGTGTGTGTGTGTGTGTGTGTGTGTGTATATACTGCGCAGTAAGCTGTGTTTTTAGTATTATTTATACACTATAGATTTCATATGAATATTAATTTATTAGATGTACTTTTATTAGACTGTGATAAGTTTATTTTACATTTTAATTTGTTTAATTAAGTGAAAAGTCTTGAATGCTAAATTCAAAAATGGGATTTGTTTTCCAGAAATGTTTATTTGAACACCCGTGAGATTTACATGAGATGCAAAATGTATTCCGATATCTTTAATACTCATGGAGTCACAAGGCATGCAATTTAAAAAAATAAAATAAATAATTAGCACATTAAATGCACTGTATTACATTTTAATATGTATGCCCAAGTAACCAGATACACTTCTAGTTGATTTGATTTTCCAACATTAATCTCTCATGAAATGCATAAATCCCTATATCTTTGCCAAAATATTTGTTTGTTGAGAACCAAAATCTAAAAGGCTATTGAGGTATTGACAGTACTTCTGGAGTTATAGGCTTTCAAACGTAAGGAAAAAAGCAGAAGTTGTACCTCCCCCCCCCTCCCCATTTTTGAACTATCATTATTGCCATGTAAAGCAACAAATGATTACTTCCCAAATATAAAATCAGGCCTGAAATTAATTGTACCCCTGCCCTGACAAATTCTGACTTAGTTACTTTCATTCAACCAGCAGGTTTTTCTTTTGACCAGAAATGACAC
The DNA here is from genome assembly GCA_903798125.1 of Danio choprae. NCBI lineage: Eukaryota > Metazoa > Chordata > Actinopteri > Cypriniformes > Danionidae > Danio > Danio choprae. Next base: position 3,390,895 of record CAIGQW010000259.1, read on the forward strand.
AGGCTTCTCCCAAAAGATAATAAGACGATGTACAAGAGGCATTATTGTGGGAAAAAATCTTTCTCAGCTTTTATTTACATTGAAACAAAAACTGTAAGTCAGAATTTTTCAGGGGTAAAAACAATTTCGAGCTTGACTGTACATCCATTACATGAGTTGATTTGACACAAAATGTCTCCGTTTTAATCATGCTTATTTACTGCATTTGACAAAGCACTTATTTGTCGACCAATAATAACTTGCATTCTGTAAGCATGCAGTAGGGTCATGCTGAATCCACCGTGTCAGTATAGCCACATCCACGATAACATCTTTACCAACATAAAAACTGCCGTTCTCGTTCAACATAATATATCATAAGGAAGTAGCCATATAGTCATAAAAACCGTGGTCATATTTAGATACGGGCTCTGTTAGTTCTGCATTTGGTCTTGTAAAATCTGTATCTTCTGGTCTACATTTTTTTCCTTCACTGCGTGTGATCTTTAGGCTCATGTGGCGATCTGATAATCTGAGCAAACTGTTACGCGCGACAACAGATTGATGAGTATTATATTCACCAGAGCACAGTGACCTGGTTTACTGTGGATTATGTCTCTTCTTCTCGCTCTTTTTCGCTGGTTCTGCTGCCAGCCTGATGTCCTTCTTTCCAATGCCCTTCCCGGCTGTCTGTCAAATGGCTCTATCAATAGAACAGAGAAAGACATCTCGCATCCCTCGCTTTTTCTCTCAACTCTCTGACTTGTTTAGTGCCAACAGACTGTTTATCTGCCAGATAGTGTAGGTTTGTGTGCGAAATCATGATTTACCTGAGATGCAGAAAGTACTCTGATATATTTAATACTATTTAGATTGTTGTATGCACGCTGGTTGTGCTTTACGAGGACACAAATTTGTATAATAACATGGGTATGACATGAGTATTACAAATATGGTTTATGAGGGCATTATGGTTTATGAGGATTTCCTTGTAATTCAAAAACCCATACTATTTAGCAAGGTGTTTAACATTCAAAATTGGATTTGGGAGTATGGTAAGGCCATTTAATAAGTGGTTTGTGGAGTATAAAATACCTTACACCTATGGAGAGTCCTCATAAACCATCAAAATCAACAGTAGTGTTTTTTTTTTTCTTTTTGTGTGCATGTGCTTGTGTGTGCGTGCGTTTGCTGCCAGTGTATATATAATGGGGTGTTCCAAC
>CAIGQW010000259.1:3392496-3406623 GCA_903798125.1 Danio choprae
ACACACACACACACACGGTCTCCACACAATGACAGGAAAGGCCGAGCTGCCCTAAAACAAACATGAGGGGCAGCAGGCGGAGAATATGCTGTCTAGTTACATGTGATCTGCAAAGTGCTGTTCATGGTGGTGTGTGTGTGTGCTGACGGTCTATATAATGGGGTATTCACACTGATGGAGATCTGAATTGACAAAATGACCGGAAGATATTTGATTTTTCAACGAGAGTTGATCAGATCTGTCATTTAAAAACAAAATTAAAAAAGTAAGCCTTTGTTAAATTAAGCTAGTTGCAAAGGAAATATTGGAAATTTTCGGTAGGTTTAACTTAACTAAAAGAAAAGAAAATCAGTAAACAAAAATAAATAGATAAAAAAATAAATAAATCAAACGGTTTAATTTGAAATAAACAATTTAGCAAAAAAAAACATTATTTTTCTTTGCTTTCCCATGCATTTATTTAATTTTACAGTGTTTTATTGGAAAATCAATATACAGGCTACAAAAACACATCTCAGTAAAATGTAAATTTTAAGATTTTAGGAATGGGTCTCTGAAAAATATTTATTATTATGAATGATTACATTGTTTAATCTGTATAACGCCATGCCTTCTGTTCATGCTGGGTTTACGTGTCTGTACACACATATATATATGTTTTCTAGAAATGAACCCCATGATATAAAAGCTCTACCAGCAGTCATTCGTTTTCTCCCCGCATAAAAAAACAAAACAAACAACGATGTATGGAGAACTGCCAGATATTCCCAGCATTGATTCACGTGTCGATATGATGCATAATGCATTTCAGCAATGCTGCAATGAAACTTTCCACTCAGGTTCGTTTTTATTGACGAGAAAAAATGATTCATGTCAATTTGTAGACCTGCAATATATATTAGCTATTAACTGCGAGCAGATTTTCAAAAGATATGGCTACTTGCCCAAGTTGCCAATATCAGGCTTGATAAAACAGCACTGCCTGATAATACAGACACTTGTCGACCTTCAGAGATAAAAAAAAACACTGTTTGAATATACATATGTGTGTGCGCGTGTGTACATGTGGCTGAATACATACACACAGCAATTTCTCAAAGTCACCAGGTGATCGTGTCCACAAACCCAATGTTTAGCTAATGTTTTTAACAGCAACGGCGTATAGCGGAGCAACAGATCATCTCAATGACACTCTGTCGTCTGAGGTTTAGACGTATGACTTGAGAAGTTTAACGACTGATCTTTAACCAGAGGCGTGTTTTGCTCATGTTTCTAAAGGTAGAGCAAAACGTGTCTTGTTTTTTGTTTTTATTATATACAGTCAGAATTATTAGCCCTCCTGAATTATTAGCCCCCCTGTATTATTTTGCCCCAATTTCTGTTTAACGAAGATAATTTTTTAAAGACATTTCTAAACATAATAGTTTTAATAACTCATTCACTTTATCTTTGCCATGATACTAGTATTCAGTTTAATGTGCAATTTAAAGGCGTAACTGGGTTAATTAGGCAGATTAGGGTAATTAGGCAAGTCATTGTATAACGATGGTTTGTTCTGTAGACAATCGAAAAACAAATATTGCTTAAGGGCCCTAATAATATTGACCTTAAAATAGTTTTAAATAAATTAAAGAAATATTTTATTCTAGCCAAAATAAAACAAATAAGACTTTCTTGAGAAGAAAAAAATATGATTGGAAATACTGTTAAAAAAATTCCTTGTTTTGGGAAATATTTGAAAAAGAAAAAATCACAGGAGGGCTAATAATTCTGACTTCAACTCTATACATATATTTTTTCTTTTATTTTCTTTTTTTTTTTTTTTTTTTCCTTGATTTCGTAACTCTTCCCAGTTATATTAGCATGCAATCTTCCACCTACTATGAGAGAAAAGCAGGAGATTGACAAAGTCTCCTCTCTTGCGCTGGACTGACTGTGTTAACAGTCACCCACTTACAGAGGAGCTGCAGGGCAAAGCTTCTCTACACTGTTTCTAAAAGTAAAGCGGCCCACTCATGTTCCTCAGACACGCCACTCACAGTGCAGAACACATCTCAAATTAGGCCGGAAGGTAGAAGTGTGAGGAAGACGAGGTTGTGTTGCTGTCGTGTCATCCCGTTTGTTTCGTTTTTTTTAGCCAAGCGAGCAGCCAGACAGCTAAATTACCTGGCCGTCAGAACAAATCTGGTCACGAACGCGTCAAGATGAGAATAAAACATTGATGGTTTTTGATTATTAATATGTGTGCTGTGATGTGAAAACGCAATTTTGTGTGTGTGTGTGCGTGTGTGTACAATTTGAAAAAAGTTTCACGTTCTTAGAGATTTCTATGTGATATCTATGAAAAAACATTATTTGTGATTATTTTAAAACCTCATATTGAAGTTAACTACATAATGGCACTTGTTTCATTCATTCATTCATTTTGGCTTAGTCCCTTTATTAATCTGGGGTCGCCACAGGGGAATGAACCGCCAACTTATCCAGCATATGTTTTACGCAGCGGATGCCCTTCCAGCTGCAACCCATCTCAGGGAAAAGCACTTGTTTTTTAAAACATTAAAATATATTATTTTAATTAATATGATAAATGTTAATTACAATTAGGAATAAGTAAGTAACAGTATTTACATTACAAAAGCAGTCCATTAAAATACATTCATGCAGCTTGTATTTGCATCCTGATTGGATTGATGGAAATAAATCTTAATAACAGGCTAAACCTGGGCTTACTGATCTCAGACCTTAATTCATATAGAAAAATGTGCCAAACCTTTAGCGCCTGTGGCTTTATATATTTTTAAAAGTAACTGATTTATTTTGCTTGATCACTTTTGTCTGAGCTTAACAGTGTTTTTATGTTTTATGAAACACAATGTGATGGTCTTTTTTCTGGGGAAAATAGTTATTGAAGGATAGAGAACAACAACTCATTGACTCTAAGTCAATTTTTTTTCATTTTCTCATTTATTTAATCATTCATTTTCTTTTCGGCTTAGTCCCTTTATTACTCTGGGGTCGCCACAGCGGAATGAACTGCCAACTTATCCAGCATATGTTTTACGTAGCAGATGCCCTTCCAGCTGCAACCCATCACTGGGAAACATCCATACACACTCATTCACAAACATACACTACGGTCAATTTAGCTTACCCAATTCACCTATAGCTTGTGTCTTTGGACTGTGGGGGAAACCTGAGCACCCGGAAGAAACCCATGTGGACACGGGGAGAACATGCAAACTCCACACAGAAATGCCAACTGACCCAGCCGAGGCTCGAACCAGCAACCTTCTTGCTGTGAGGCGATCGTGCTACCCACTGCGCCACCGTGACACTTATTTTCTCATTTAGTGTAGTATTAAATAATCAATATGCACATTATGTTGTCTGTATCAAATCAAATGTACAAAAGTATTGTAAATACTTGTAAAAGTAAATATTGTGAAAATAAATGTGTTTAGATATGGGTGAAATAATAGTCCATTTACATTCCGCTTAATGGATACCTTTATGTAAAAATACAACAGCATACTTATTATGATCTGTACTTATTAAAATGTATAGTAAGCGATAATACGAAATTTTATATTTTAAATTATTAAAACATTTATTGCTGACAAATGGGTTAAACCTTGCAGTTTAATGGAAAATATTAAGATTTTAAAAGACTATTCATTTATACTTTAGGGCTGCACCGTAAACTACTGTAATGTCTTTTTTATATGTAATCAAATGATTTTTCTATCTGAACATGTCTGACTTATTATAACTTATAATAAATATTTTACTATAGTATTTTACTATAATTATTATATCACCCTGCAGCCCAAGACCGGTTACTCACTGTAGCTAAGCAGGGCTGAGACTGGTCAGTACCTGGATGGGAGACCACATGCGAAAACTAGGTTGCTGTTGGAAGTGGTGTTAGTGAGGCCAGCAGGAAGCACTCAACCTGCTGTCTGTGTGGGTCCTAATGCCCCAGTATAGTGAAGGGGATGCTATACTGTCAGTGAGTCCCGTCTTTCAGATAAACCGAGGTCCTGACTCTCTGTGGTCATTAAAAATCCCATGGCACTTCTCGTAAAGAGTAGGGGTGTAGCCCCGGTGTCCTGGCCAAATTCCCTTCATTGGCCCTAACCCATCATGGCCTCCCAATCATCCCCATCCACCAAATTGGCTCTATAACTGTCTCTCCACTCCACCAATAGCTGGTGTATAGTGAGCGCACTGGTGCCGTTGTCCTGTGGCTGCCGCCGCAACATCCAAGTGGATGCTGCACACTGGTGGTGCTGTGGAGAGACTCCCCTCATGATTGTGAAGCGCTTTGGGTGTATGGCCATACACGATAAATGTGCTATACAAATATACATTACATTACATTACAACTTTATTAAATGTTTGACCCTAACCCACCCCCATTTTTGTCTGTCATAAACAGACATGTATTTTGACTTTTTTGAAAAATGACTCTGCAGTATTTAATTTTTAATTATACATTTTAGTGATACCAGGAATAAATAACTAAAGGAATTTTATTGTTTAAAATTGGCAGTTAACTCACACAGTTGAACTGGCCAGCTCTGTCTCCGGGGCTTTGAAGACTGAAAAATCAGATGCTGTAAAAATATCCTTGCCTTGGTGCTGTCATACTCATGAGTCATGACACCCGAAGCTGGCACAAAACTGCCTAGCATCATTACCTTTAGGAAATATAACAGCCTAATAAAAGCCACATAATAAAAAAACTCAATATTCGCAATGTTGTTTCTTTTTATGAAAGCGATTAATATGGAATATATCATATCAGATATTCCAAATTAGATAGATATTGCCACATTTCTTATTCTCCTTATCATGTCAGGTCTTCTTTATATAATAAAAGTAGCCACCTTTTTTCAATTTCTGTCTATTGAGAAGGGAAGCATGCATCTCTGCATCAGGTCCTAAAGGTCGACATCAAGCTGTTATCACTAATTAGCCAATCACAATATCCGTACATAAGAGAAGCTCTCATCTTATTGCCAAAAATAGCCTGTCTGGAAAATACTAAACGGACAAAATGTCACTCTCTCTCACAGCAAACAACCCCAGAGTTCTGCATCTGTTTGTGATCCGTGATTCTTTCTCTTTCTGAAAGATGGATTTGGAATTTGTTTCTTAGATCTTTTGTTTTAGTAACAGTGTCACTATTCGTGTGTGTGTGTGTGCGTGTGCGTGTGTGTGTGTGTGTGTTTTCTGATTCATCCATTTATAAGCCAAGTGATATCTTTGAGTCATTTAATCATTTATTAGACCGTTTTGTTGAAAAAATGGATTCAGTGATGACAAAAGTTGTCTTTGAGTAAGTCATTGAATCATCTATTGAACAGATTCGTTAAAAAACTGATTCGTCCAGTGGTGAAACAAGCAAAGTCTTTGAGTGAGTCACTGAGTACATATTTCATCACATTAATTCAAAAAAATGATTCAATCAGTGTTTATAGTTACAAGTTATTGATATCATTTTAAGTTACTTAAAATTACTTTACTTACTTATGATCAAATTATAAATTATTGACGCTTCGAATGAAGATTGTATCCATTACATTTTTAGGCCAGTAGCTGGCGACAAGTAACTGTAATTGTCATTTAATCATTTGTTAAAGAGATTCATTTAAAAATCCTGATTCGTCCAGTTATGAAACAAGTGAAGTTTTTGAATGAATCAATTTGTTCAACATCTTTGTCCAAAAAGCTGATTCATCCAGTAAAATAACAATTGTGACCTATAAGACCTTCAAGTCATTAAATCGTTTATTAGACCGATTTGTTAATAAAATGGATTCAGTGATGAAAAAAAAAGTTGTCTTTGAGTGAGTCATTGAATCATCTGTAAAATAGATTCATTTAAAAATCCTGATTCATCCAGTAATGCATTGAAGTGAAGTTCTTGAATGAATCAATTTGTTCAGCATCTTTGTCCAAAAAAGCTGATTCACCACATAAAGAAACAAGTGTAATTTAGTGTCAAGGGTCAGTGAATCATCCCTTTGGTAGATTTTCTCTGATTCTGTGAAGCTGATTCATTCACTGATGAAACAAGTGGGTCAATAAATCATTTGTTCAATACGTTCATTTTAAAAATAGATTCATTCAGTGATGAAACATGTTAAAAGCTAATTCACAGTGACAAAACAAGCAACATCTTTGAGTGAGTCATTGAATCATTTGTTCTACAGATTTGTACAAAAAGTTAATTCATCCAGTGATGAAACAAATGCCTTAATACATGAGTCATTAAATCAATTTGTTTAACATATTTGTCCAAAAAAGCTGATTGACCACATAAAGAAACAAGTGTTATCTACGAGTGAGTCATTGAATCGTCCTTTTGGCAGATTTCCTCAAAAAGCTGATGCATTCACTGATGAAACAAGTGAGTCAAAAAACTATTTTGTTCAATACATTTATTTAAAAAGTAGATCCATCCAGTGATGAAACATGTTAAAAGCTAATTCAAAGTGACAAAACGAGCAACATCTTTGAGTGAGCCATTGAATCATTTGTTCCAGAGATTTGTACAGAAAGCTAATTCATCCAGTGATGAAACAAATGACTTCTTTATACACGAGTCATTGAATCATTCACTCAATGGATTCATTCAAAAATTGATTCCTCCAGTTAAGTTAGAAGTGAAGTCTTTAAATGAATCATTTATTTGCCAGATTCATAAAAAAACAAAGTATCTAGTGATAAAACAGAACTAGTAATCATGTCAATGTGTAGTTGACTATTCAGAATCACTGGAGAATGGTGATCTATGATCTCTTTTTTACTATGGAACGCAAAAGGTATTTTGAAGAATATGGTAATGAGTTCTTAGTATAATGACATTGAACGACTCCAAAGTCTTCCGATTGAGAGAGATGAATGATTGTCTCTCTCTGACAATGTGGAATAAGGAAGATGAAACTCAGGTCTCCTTTTTTAGTAATGCTATTGCTATAGATGTGTGTGTGTGTGTGTGTGTGTGTGTGTGTGTGTGTGTGTGTGTGTGTGTGTGTGTGTGTGGGAAGAGAGATGTAGTCGTATGAATGTATGTGCATTTATGTCTCTGGCTCTCAGAATCCAGGAGGCCTGTTTTGTGTAACCCACCTTAGCCAAATCAATTTAAGTTTGATTTTAATTTGTGTGTGATGTTTCGGCTTTGTGTGTGTGTGCGTGTGTGCGAGTGTTTGTCAGCATGTCGGAGCGTGGTCTTTTGTGCAAAGACATGTTTACATTCTTCAAGCTGTGAAAGACTGGCGGTGTTGCTCCCTCTCTTTTTCCTTTCTCCTTTTATATTTCTCTCTCTCTCTCTCTTCTCGCTTTTTGTGCTTGTGTGGATGGGCTGCACTGAGTCACATTCACAGGCTGCCCACTCCAGCTGTCATGATGGTAACTGACAGGGAGTTCACAGTGAGAAAAGGAGAGAAAGACGGATAGAGGCGAAGATAAACAGAGATTGAGTGGGCTGCGATTGCCTCACGCTGATTTGTAGACAAGAGTAAAAGACAGATTTATGTTTGTGTCTGTGTGTGGGTGTGTGTATGTGTTATGAGGAAGTGAATGCACGGACATGCAAACACGCACATGGCCGCTGGTAATTACTGATGGCTGGGAAAGGGCAAAATCCAAAATGTTTATCTGCTAGAGCTGGGTTGAAGAGTTTTGACTGTTAGTTTTGTTACTGTTTACACTCTTGTTATTTCAGACTAACACATTTAATCATTAGAAGATTGCATGAGTGTTTAAATCACAAACTTATTCTTGAAGTGTAGTGGCTTATTTAAACTAAGAGAGCAGTTGTTGTGATGTTATTAAACAGCTTCAGTCTTTAGTCTTTTCATCCACACGTTGTCTTGTTTTCAGTTACTAGTCAAATGACCTCAGATTTAAAAAAAAAAAAAAAAGTATATAGTATAGTTTGCATATTAACACTGTTGTCAGTGTTATAGAACATGGAGTACAATCAACTTTTGAAAAAGTTACTTAATGCTTCAAATGAAGATCGTGTCAGTTATATTTTTAGGCCAGTAGGTGGTGACAAATAACTGTCAAAAAATGGATTTGTCATTTAATCATTTGCTCAAGAGATTCATTCAAAAAAACTGATTCATCCAGTAATGAAACATCTTTAAATGAGTAAGTGAATCATTCATTTGACAGATATGCTCAAAGTTGATTCATCCCGTGAATGAAAAAGTTAAATGCTAATTCATACAGTAATGTAACTAGGGAAATCTTTTAGTGAGTAACTGAATCATTCAGTAAACAGATTTGTTCAAACAAGCTGAATTCATTGATGAATAAAGGTCATCCACTCAATTATTTGTGCAACAGATTTGTTAAAAAACTGAATCATCCAGTAATAAAACAAGGAGATTCTTTTAATGAGTAAGTGATTCAAAAAGTTGATTCACCCAATAAAGAAACAAGTGAAATCTATGAGTGAGTCACTGAATCATTTGTTGGACAGATTTCCTTGCACTGATGAAACAAGTTAATTGGGTCATTCAATAATTTGTTCAACAGATTCATTCAAAAGTGATTTAAATGTAGTTCATACAGTGGTGAAACAAGGGATATGTCTGAGTGATTCACTGAATCATTTGTGCAACAGGTTCCTTTAAAAAGCTGATTTATCCAGTAATGAAACAAGTGACCTCTTTTTTCACCAAGTCAATGATCTGATCACAACAGTCAGCTAGAGAAGTATACTGTAATCTTAAATGTAAAGATTTGCATTTAACTTGTTTCCCACACACAAAAAATATGCTATGGCTTCAGACGCTTTGGAAAATAGCATATGAGTCATATGGGCTATTTTTATGATACTTTTATGGTGCTCTTGTGTCTTTTTCGATGCATGAAAGCTTTGGTCCCTCATTCACTGGAAAAAATGACCAGTACATTCTTTGAATGTCTCTTTTTTTTTTAGTTCCATGTAAGACAAAAGTCATACAGGACTGAAGTTGCACTTCTCTGTGAATCATTTCTAACACATGTCTTTCTCTGTCTGTCACTTTAGATGAATATAAGATGAAGGGGGTGGAGGAGGTGAAGTACATGCGCGGAGAAGAGGACAGAGTAAACGCACGCAACCAGGAGAACCTGGTGAGATTCAAAACACGCATGGGAAATTGCTTTTTGTTCAGTGATGCCTGTCATATTTTTTCTTTGTATTTGCATTCAATCTGCTTGAGGCACATGTGCTTGTTTTTGGCTTACAGCGAGAGAAGTAAAACTAAGTGTATGTAGCGAGTGCCAACATGTTTGGAATGTGGGAGAGGGAAGTTGACAAATTTTCCCCCTTTGTCTCTTACTCTCATGCTTAGACAGCCACATACCAGACAAAATTCAATTTTCTCCAGTTCTCATAAACACACTCACTCAAATGTTCTGTGACATCTGAGTTTGTCTGGACTGTTTATTTGCCTAATTACTAAAATAATGAACTTTAATAAAAAAATGATATGGTGACATGATGGCTCAGTGGTCGCCTCACAGCAAGAAGGTCTCTGGTTTGAGTCCCAGCTGGGTCAGTTAGCATTTCTGTGTGAAGTTTGCATGTTCGCGTGGGTGTTCTTGTGGGTTTCCTCCAGGTGCTCCGATTTCCCCCACAGTCCAAAGACATGCGCTATAGGTGAATTGAATAAACTAAATTGGCCGGAGTGTACTGTATGTGTGTGAATGAGTGTGTATGGATGTTTCCCGGTACTAGGTTGCAACTGGAATGGCATCCGCTGTGTAAAATATATGCTGGATAAGTTGGCGGTTCATTCCACTGTGGCAACCCCTCATATATAAAGGCGAAGGAAAATGAATTAATGAAAAAATATAATAAATTCATTTTTTTTTAGCTTTTGCTAAACCTGTTAATGTCTTTCCTTAAATGTACGTTTTTATTTATATATTTTTTACGTAAAGCTGTATACACATGCATATAGATTGTTCCACTTTTCTTGTGTTCTTGTGACAATTCTGACCTTTAAAAAACAAAATAAAGCAGCTAAACAGATGGTTTAATACTTTATTTAAATGACATCTGTTATAATTGGTTAACCTTTTCACCTTTTAAAGTAGTAATAATGTCACTGCCAGCTTGTTAAACGCTGGCATTGACATGCAAATAGGGGTTGTCATATGTTAATGCTATATGGTAATGTGCTCAGCGGGGGTGTAACATGCATTTGTTTCCTTTTTATTTCTTTTCCAAAATACAGATATAAGCTTTTTTCCAAATATACAAAATCTGCTATTTCAGATTTACATTTGTTACACCAATAACATTTACAATAACAATAACAATACTGCTTTACGTTTATGCTGCAAGTTACATACGGAGAAAACATAAAAAAACAAGTTTGTCATGTACAAGTCAGGTTTTAGAAAAACAATATAGTAAAATGGGCCCTAAATAAAACCAAATATATATAAACCTGTATTTTAGTCTCCCTATTTCCAATACAAGTCCTTTAAACAGTATTTAGATCGGAAAAGGAATGAAAAGTATTTGTATACAAACAAATTATAGTGGCTTTTGCTATAGACAGCATTTATTCTAAATGTCAAACATAAAATTTATTTAAAGCCAAACTGAAAACTACTGGTGTAAAGAAACAAAACTATTTTTAATTACATCTCTCTGATTTTTGTGTGTGCATGCTTAATGCTTGGTTGCTTGATGTTAATTGCATTACATAAATTGCTTTGAAATATAAATCACAGAATATTTGAGATTTAAAAAATCTCAGATGAAGTAAATGTCTAAAAGTCACCAGATTTCAGTTACATGATATCATACTGCGATCAGAACAAAATTGTCATATTTCAACCCTTAAAACCACAATATAATATTTTCACTGCTAGATGAATGTATTCACAACAAACAAAGGCGTAGTTTGATTACACAATGACTCAGTGTGGAGTCATGGGAGTTGTGGTCTTCAATACATCCTATGGGAATTCTGCAGAAATCATGATCATAGTTGAGCTAAAATATTCAAATACGTCACTTATTATGGCAGTATGAAGCAGCAGATCGAAGCGAAACATGAGCACTGAAGCAATTTCTGATGAGAAACGAGTGTGACATTTGACACTTATGATACAGTCCACTGCTTCCGGTTCTTCCAGTCGCTGTTGTATCATACAGTACAACGTACATTTTAGGGTTCTGGTATAATGCTGCTCTGTCCAGTCTAAAAACACACACAACATAATAAAGCGTCTTTGCTGTTTCCCAGTTTTCTATAAAACCAAAATGAAAATCAAGAATGTATAATATCATAGCTATACAGGACACTGTGCGTGTCACTAGTAAAAAAATTGCCTTTTGGATTTGAACAATCTTTGGCTACATCTACACTAATTCGGATAAATTTGAAGAGGCTTTTTCGTCTAACAACGCTCCATGTCCACATTTCGTTTTCAATTCTTTCCAAAAAAAATGGTCATTTACACTAAAACGACTGAAAACGATTTCGTTCTTGTACTGCGCATGCACACATGTTAGATGCTTTTACTTGCATCATATCCGCCTAGCGTTTTATTTATTTTGTCTCTTTGAAACGTTGTGGCAAAATGTCGCAACTGTCATATGCTTCTGCCGCTGAACAATAGCTCCCGGTAAACATTCCGTGTCCTTTGAAGAGAGGCAATATAGCGCACAAACTCATATTAATCTTTAATAAAGCTGCCAAAACGGACAGCCCCCAAAACATCTCCTTTACAATGTAATGTCGTCCACCATGTTAGCTGAATTGGTCAGATGACTGTGTCACATGACTATACTGCTTCATTGCTTTCGAAAGCCTCCATTTTCACAGTTCACACTGCAACACGAAAATGGGGTTTTCAAATGTATCCACTTCGGATGAACGTTTTCAAAAAGATAAGTTTTCATTTCTTAAAAACGACATCTCATGTTGATGGAAGACCGAAACAGAGAGGAAAAATATGCATTTGTAAACAAAAACATATTAGAGTGGACATGACCTTTAAAACATTTGGCATAATGAAAGTACCTAGCAAAATATAGAACATTGTTCCAATGTTTTTTGGATATTTTAATGAATAAAACTCTTACATATTGTGCCTTTAATGCTCACAGTATCAACATTGTAAGCAAGAATCCCTTACGTTTCAACAAACTGTCTAGTTGCATCATAAACGAGCATCTCTGCGCAATTCACAGAACAATTTAGCTTCAAACTGAGCTATTTTCCACAACACATACCCTTTTAGACTGGCCCGTCTTAATGAAGCTGTACAGGCAGGCGGAGCAGGTGTTGGGATGCCCGTGTTCTGATAAGCGGGTTCACAGGAGAACAGCGAGTCAGTGAAAGCGAGGGCAGTCCCGTCTCTCGCTGTCTCTCAGCGGGGCATCATTCTCATTAGCGGTGGCCAGAGTAAGGTCACTCCCAGGGCCTCAGTATCACGCTGTGTCCCAGGCAGAGAAGCTGCTTCTGGCTCACATCCAGGGGCCGACGGGGCCTCTGCACCGGAGGGCCACCAGGGACATGGAGTTTGGCTCCATTGTGAACAGTAGTAAAGTGCAAACGTGCTCTTTCTGGTTGTGTTTGCAGGAGAAGAGCTCGATGCAGCACAGGACCAAACAGCACAAAGAGGTGCCCGGGCCCAGTGCCAACAAGACCAAGTGAGTGGGTTTATGCATGTGTCTTTGTGTTTACGCCATGCGTGTGTTTCTGTTTGTTTTGTGTATGCTGGTGAGGGCATTTGAGTTCTCGCTCTGTTGAAAACGTGCCAGAAGTCTGTAAATTGTGTGTGGTTTGGATTGGTTTGTTTTGCTTCGCGGCCGGTTTTATCCCCTCTGGATCTCATTTGCATGTTCTGTTTGAGTGTAATGTGCCATATGTTTCGGAACTTATTGTATGTAAACATGAGGTGTTTATTGCCTTCGGATGTAATTGTCAATTTCAGGGTGTTTTATTGGTACAATTGTTTCTAGTGAAACAGTATTTGCAAAGCAACAGTGATAACAATATCTGAATTGTGATATTATAAGAATAAAGATAAAAACAAACATGTTTTTTTTATCTTTAAGTTTTTTTAAGTAATATTTTAATCATAGATGAAATTTTACCCTTATTTAGATTCAGGCTAGGGGTGTAAATATACCATTATTTACAATAACCATTGCACAACTTGTGCTTTATTGTACTTTTCCATTATCAAAATAATTGCAGGCATGACTGCGCACTTTCAAAGATTTCACTGTATCTTTCTTTTTCACTATATTTCTTCATATTTCTGACATTTTTAACAGAGGAGTTACCGATAACATTAGCATTATTAATTCATATTTTATAATTTGTCATTTATATTCTGTACATGTGATTATTGTGAATTCTAGACATGACAAGTTTGTGTACGGTACATCTGAACAGTTATGGAATAAACTAACTTTTTAAAAACCATTTCTAGACTTGTTAGTTATGGTTTTGAGTAAAATGTTAATATTCTTCATATTGTATAAAGGTCTAATAACATTTATTCCAAATCTAATGACAATTGGTCAGTTTTTATTTGTTGCTGTTGAAAGATTATATATATGCTTATTATAGAAAGGGCTATTCCTCCAAATTATTTATTTCTTAACTGTAATAAAGTTACAAGTTTGGCACTGAGTTGTCTAAAAAGGAATATAAACACAGCACCTCTTTGCTATTTTTTTTTGCTTAATGTTTTTTTTTCTTTTATGAATGAATTCTTAGTGAATTCTTTCATAGATGACTAAGGAAGTCGAGAAAGGTTTTGTTTTTTGGGGGGGTTTTTTTACAAGCTCTTCACACACTCAAAACAAAAACCATTAACACATGAAAATTCTTACATATAGCATCTTTACTGCTACATTGATTTATATGGTAACCTTTAATTTTTTATGTTTATTTAATGGACGTTCATTTTCACTGGGATGCGATGCCCATTATAAACATGTTGCAAGGAATACTACTACATATGTTGATCGAAACGTCTGGATGAAAAGAAATTGTGGTTGGGGGGGCATGTTCATTAAAACGAACAGTTCATTATTGTTTTATGTGTGTCGATGCAGTAATGTTCAGTTAATGTGCGTGCGTG
>CAIGQW010000259.1:3406633-3421465 GCA_903798125.1 Danio choprae
GTGTGTGTGTGGAGAGGGTTTATGGCCCCTGCCGCTGTAATGTGTCTATAAAAATGATTCCTGCCCAGCCACTCTGGATCCTACAGGAGCTTGTGTGTGTGTGTGTGTGTGTGTGTGTGTGTGTGTGTGTGTCTGTGTGTGTGTCTGTGTGTATGCACAAGAGTGTGTGTTTGTGCTCTTTATGCTGGTTGTAATGGAAAATTTGAGTGTATTTGTTGCTTCCCTTCTGCTACCCCCACTAACTTCCTCTCTTTTTCTCTCTCCGTCTCTCAGCATTCATACGTCAGAGAGTCAGCAGGAGTTTTTCAGAATGCTGGATGAGAAGATTGAGAAGGTGAGGGAAGAATGGAGGGAAAACAAAATGAGGCACAGAAGTAAAGGAGGAAGCAGATGGGTTCAACTTTTTAAAGGGGCGGCGGTGTACTGTATATGAAAACGCTCGTTTATCTAGATTGTGACATTTAAAAGATTGGCTTGTGATTCCGACCATGTGCTTCGCCTGTCTGGTACTTCCTGTTGAGCTCTGGAGATAAAATGATGTATTTATGGATCTGCGTTTTTTTCCATTACTTCTCTCTTTCTCTCTCACTCGCTCTCTTTTATCTGTCTTTGTGTCTAAGGTCTGAGATCAGTTGGATAAAAATGTATTATATATAAACATTTTAGATTTTTTAATAATAATCAGATATTATACTATAATAATAATAATTAAAATTATGATTATTTGGTCGTATTATTATTTTTAATAATTAATTCATTAATTTTCCTTCAGCTTAGTCCCTTATTTATCAGGGGTTGCCACAGCGGAATGAACCGCTAACTATTCCAGCATATGTTTTACGCAGCGGATGCCCTTCCAGCTGCAACCCTGTACTGGGAAACACCCATACTCTATCACATTCACACACGTTCATACACTATGGCCAATTTAGCTTACCCAATTCATTTATAGTGCATGTCTTTGGACTGTGGGGGAAACCAGAGCACCCAGAGGAAACCCACATGGGGAAAACATGATTAATAATAATAATTATTATTATTATTATTATTAATAAATAATAATTTGTTTACCATACTAAAAAAATATGGCAAATATAAGAAAGAATCACTGACTAACTATTCTCACTGTCGTTTTTAAAAGTAAAGAAATCGAATCTATTTGTTCAGTGTTGTGAATATTTTGTATATTTATAATGGTTACTATATCAACAACTTACAATCAGATCTTGCTGTTTACAATGAAATACTTTGTTAAAAATGTCATTTTAATTGTACAAGTGGATGTTGTGGATCAAGTTTGTAAAAATTACATTTCATGGCGGCTTTTGTTTCCTGTTCACACAAGCTGCTTAACAGAAAATATTTCAGATTTGTTAAAAATATATATATTAAACCCCTGGTTTAAGACCTTGTCCTGTTACAAGATTCCAGCGATAAGCAATTAAAACTATTTATTAATAAATACATGGTCCTCTAACCCTAATGCTTTTCTATTCTATTTTCAGTTTTTTTTTTAAATAGAAAATAAATTAATTACATTTACAAAATGCTCTGGTGCTCTTATGACAGTGATACACAGGGCAACGTTTTAAGCAATGTTGCTGGGCAATATTGCAAAGTGATGATGCTTGGCTAATTTCCTTTTGAGAATGGGCAAACAAGTTAACCTAGATCCGGTTGCCCTAATTAGTTGCCTTGTGTCTCACTTGGTTGCCCATTGACGGCATCATTTCACAAACTGTATCCAGCATTATTACTTTAAAAGTTGCCCAGTGTATATCATCAGCATAACAATTAGAGTATAACAATTATTTATATGCAGCATAAGCATTAGACTAACTTGTAATTTTCATATTATTTGCATGCTGTTCTTTGGTTCCTTGTGATTGCTTCTATTAAATGTAAATGCATAAAACAGTAGTTTCCTTAAAGGTATAGTTCACCCAAAATCTTACATTTACTCGCCCTCAAGTGGTTCCAAAACTTTGAGTTTCTTTATTCTGTTGAACACAAAAGATATTTTGAAGAAAGGTGTAAACCTGTAACCACTGAGTTCCATAGTAGGAAAAACAAATACTATGGAAGGCAAAGGTTACTTTCTTCAGAATATCTTCTTTTTTGTGTTCAACAGAAGAAGGTCAAACAGGTTTGGAAGAAGCAAAGGCTGAGTAAACGTTGACAGAATTTTGAGCCTTGGGTGAACTATTGCTTTATCTGGATCTTTTTTTTTCATTTGGAACTGGAGAAACTCCTGTATTCTGAGTTTCTCAATTTCACACAATCAGCTTCTCCTTGTTTGTTTCTTGAGGAGGGGAATTTTGAGCTTTTTTTGTGGGTGGAGCTACCTGGGATAAAAATGGGATAAAATAGGATAAAATTAATATATAGTTTTAATTTCTGCTCTAATCTTCTCCAGGGGCGGGACTACTGCTCAGAGGAGGAGGAGGAGGAGGAGGAGGATGATGTGACATAGCAAAAAGGTGCCAGATCTTGCCAGAGATGGAAATAAAGAGCGAGTGCGAACTCAAAAATCAGTGTTTCCTATGTCTGTGACACTCTGTCAGTCTAAGAGCAAGTGTGCGTGTGTGAGTGCGTGAGAGTGTGTGCTTGTGAGAGCGAAAGAGCACAGGACTTTTCCTCATAGGCTGTTGCACCCTTGACCCCTTCTCCTCTCTCGGGAGTTGCCTTGCTTGGAGAATCTAGATGGTTTTGGGTGAAGAAAGAACAGCTTGATTGATGTATTATCAACACAGACTCACTCTGATGTGAAATGAGGACCCACTGCCCCCCTCCTCCTACAGCCAGCATTGAAACGGCCCCCTTCCTCCGACTGAGAGAGAGAGAGAGAGAGATTATGTCGAGGAAAGCAAGATGAAAGGAAATGGAGAGAAGAAAGACGACATGCCCCTCCCAGTCCTTGTTTTAAGTGGCAGGCCAGAGAAAAATCTGACATACGGAGGATCGAGAGGAGAGCTTACCATCATCCTCTGGAGAGAGAACGGGGACCGAATGTAAAGGAGTGTTGTTGGTTTTTGGGGACTGAACAAGAGAGATATTTTATTAAGAGCGACTTTATGTATGAACGAACTGGCTGATTATTTTGATATTTTGATAAAGAGCGACGTGGCAAGTTTTTGAACATTTGATCTGGACTCCTGCCTTTTGAAGGACTTCTTTTTCTTTTTTGTCAAGATTGATTTGTTTGTTGCATAAATGTGTTGCTTTTTTGCATAGATCAGACCTCCTCAAGCTTGTGCTGTAAAGGTCAGGGCTGTGCGGTGACCCCATAACACACTCGATCACACATGCATAGGCTAAGTAATCACCACACCCTCTTTCCAAACATAGCAGTTCTCACTTTCAATTTGAATATCCTGGTATTATTTGTAAAGTTCTCAGAAAATGGACGGAAACATGGTCAGACTTGTTACCCACGCACAAACCCAAACATATTCCTAACAGCAAGCCCCAAAATGGCACAATTTAACTTAAAGATCTTTATCGACAGTTGAGGCTTCTCTTAATACAGTTAATTGACTGTGAGAAAGAAACTGGGATTGTTCGAGTTTTTTGGTGCGTTAATTTATGTCTGAGAGCCAGGTTTGACCATGTTAATCGTTGTCAGAGGGATGAGGTGTTTGCTGAACTCTTCTCGTTCAGTTGAGTTGGCTATAATGCAATCTTAACATTCAGAGAGCACTACACTGGTCTGAGGTGGGATGGGGTCACCTTGGAGACACAGCGCTGACTAAGCATCTGTCATTATGATTAGTGGATTGAATCCTTTTTAATGTTTATTTTCGATATGTTTTCTTTTTCTATTAAAATATAAGACACGGGAGCTATCTTTTCTGTTTGTGTGCTGTCTCCCCGATTAATTAGTGTGTGTGTGTGTGGGTACGTACTGCTTTGCTGACATCATTAATCTATTCCAGCGTCATATTTCCTGTTGGTGGTCTGACTCATAACATTAAAAATACTTCATGGGTTCTGGGGTTCGAATTTCAAATGCAGAAATGTGCAGATTGCATTAACACAAGTGGGTTAATGTATAACATCTTACAAATATTTAACTATACTGTTAAAATAGCAGTCCGACATCACGTCTTTTCGAAGAACCCACACAGTGACGAGACACAGGAGATGTTGACAAACCAACGCGAAGCATATGTTCGTTTTAATTTAACTCACTTGTTGTGGTTTGTCTCCACCTGCAGATTGAAATGCGGCACTACACCATGTTTAACGTGATATTTGTGCACTTTTTCAACATCAGTCGTGACTCCTGGTGTTAAACAAGTGCCAAACCGATTTTACATATTGTATAGTTTGGATTGATCTTGTAATATGTGATTGGTCAGTCTTTGTGTATTACATTTTGAAGGAGTTTCAGCAGGTTTTATAAATTCAAATTGACTTTTACCTTTTACCTTCTTCAATTTTAGGTTTTAATTCAAAATGTTTGAATAACTGCTTGCAAACACTAGAATATGGAAATAACCTAACCTTCCAAAATATTTATTTATTTTCTTTATTTATTTGCATTGCATTTCATGGAATAGCCTGTTTCAAGTAATGACTTTGGATTTAAGTCTTTCTGCTCTAAGACCTTCTTAAATTGT
Organism: Danio choprae; assembly: GCA_903798125.1. Taxonomy (NCBI): domain Eukaryota; kingdom Metazoa; phylum Chordata; class Actinopteri; order Cypriniformes; family Danionidae; genus Danio; species Danio choprae. The sequence goes on from CAIGQW010000259.1 coordinate 3,411,256, forward strand.
AGAATGGCAAATTAAAACTTTAAGACCTGCAGAAACCCTATTTTGGTGATCAGTATCTAGACTTTTTACACTATACTGTTTCTAACATTTAAACTGCATGTTGCTTTCACACATGTAATTCACACATTGCATTCACACATTTTACATATTTGACTCCTGCACAAATCTCTCTCAAGTGCAAATAGGAAAAAAGATAGGATAATACTATTTCTTTTTAGATTATTTCTGTTATCATGGTTAAATTTGAAGTGATATACATTTAAATTACTTGTGTTTATTGTCAGTAATATTTCTCTGAAACAAAATGTTGTATTTCAAAGTACAACATGATGACAAAAATGTTGCATAATGAAATAAATGTGATAATTTAATATCTACGCAAAAAAACAATGTGCAAAAAGAAATTGGCATAATAACTGACAAAAGTAAATCTGTGTTTTTACCTTTTCCATTATCCTAACACATTACATGCATAAACTGTGGTTATGTCATGTTGAGTAAAGGGATTGTCTGTCTCGTATATCTACACAGAAGACAACAGCATGTGCAGAAATATGGGCAACGACCATTGATGATGAGGTAAAACCCAATAAATCTCTTCTCATGAACAGTCTCATTAGAGAACAACATGTTCTGGAGGCTTGGCTGTGTTCTCTCTCAAATGGAGTGCTGGTGTGACTAGAGGACAGCGGTGGAGGGAATGGAGATTCATGATGGCTGGTGTGTTTTGAAGTGGATCTGAATGATGTAAATGGGATCATTTTGAAAGGTTTAATGTGTGAGCGTGTATGAGAGCTCCATCTGGTGTGTGTAGGAGAAGTGGAGGAAAGATCTAGTTTGAGAGAGTTGAGATCAGCCCTGTGAGAGCTCTGGCCTGGTTGTCATTCATCATTGCCAACATGAGCTCACAGCAATTACATCTAACTCAATCCAGCAGGCCCTCCTTTTTTCCGTTGTTCTGCACATATATCTCTCTCCCGCTCCTCTTTTCTATTCCATTGCTTCCTACATGACTGGCACTGCTTTTAGCTGTAGAAAGCCTTCATGATTGTGATTTATACAAACACTATATAAAAAATTAGGACGTTTCCAACAGAATGCCAATAAACCTCTTCAATCACTTGATTTCTACTTGATCTGTACTATAAGCTGTCATCTTTCACCATAGACAAAGAAAGGCCACCTACCTTGAATTGTGAAGGAACACTAGGCTACTGGTATATGCATTACTTCAGGGACTCGACAGTGGCCTGAGCCAAACTTCTCACGTTTTTGGCAGTTAAATATTGCTGTCAGAATAACTCATCTGATGTAGAATTTGTACCAGACACAGAAGTTGCAGACGGAAACCAAGTTTGCAGAAGCCAAAGAAAAACTGAGCCAAATTTCTGCTTTGAGGGAGAACCTGCAGTTTAAGTTATGTTCTGTGTCTAAAACACATGTAGTGACCAAATGTGACCAAAAAAAAAACTTAAAGCAAAAACTACAGGTTTTCGTTGCACGTGTTGTGTGCTTTAAAGGGGAACAAAACAGAAAAATGGAAGTGAAAAATGTTGACTATTGTGTTTATTGTTGTTAAACCATGGGAAATTGCTAACAGGTACTTGTTTCAATAAATCTAGATTAATCTGGATCAGATAAAGCAAGCTAAACCGATACCAGCCGACTAACCCTAAAGAAGTAGTTTGCAAACGTTGAGTGAACAAAAATAAAATCCATCTAGCTTCCTTTTTTTCTCGTTTCCTTATTTAAACACCAGGGGCCGCCAAACAATCAAATATACGCGTGTTAAAACACCCGCACAGAAGTGCAAAACCCAAATGTTTCTCGAGTAAAACGAGTACCGTAGTTGTAAAACTAAATTACCTAAGAATAAATAACGTTGTAATAGTATTTTGCACCCAAATGCCATATTGATTGTTTACTCTACAACTTAGTGCTTTGTATTGGCCACCAAAGATTTATTGATTTACAACGTTAGAAAAATTCTACTTTAGATTTCGTATTCCGGAGCAGCAGGTGTCAGCTGCAGTGAATTTGCTGCTGATGTCACGACTGAAGTTTGGGCTACCAGATGAGACGCGAATGGAAAGAGATCGAGCACCCGACGGAGAAATTAAATGAGCAATGAGGAAAGAATGGAGGGAAACTAAAGCCAATCAAGAGCTCTGAACAGGCCCGGGTCCAGAAGCACATAACTGAGGGTGCTACTGAAATAGTGCTCAAATAAAGTGAAGATGTAGCCTAATGTGTAGGCAATAACTCACCATTACAAGAATTTCCAATTGTATCTGGATGCAGACTTTGATTTGCAAGCTGAGACTGCATTTCTCAGACTTGCAATGTCCGACACAATGCACTCAATGGAGCTGGTGACGTCACTCTGAGGGGTTGGGTTAGGGGTGGGGTTAGGTGCTTCCCATTAAAAGCATTGCATGCAGCTCACCTTGCATATAAGTAAATGCAAAGCATTTCCAAAATATTTTGAAAACAAAATGTTCAATGTTTCAAATTGTATAAATGGCTATTAATATGTAAATTTCTCAACGCACAAATATTGATTATTTTCCTCACCGTCTCCTGTTATTGTCATCATTTTAGTAATTGCAATGTATACCAATAAAACAAATACCAAGTTTTCACTTACTGCAGTTCATCTCACAAAGTTTCTTTATGGTCAGTTCAAATGTCGGCACTGCACAATGAATCCCTTATTCACTTTATATCGACCACTTCGTTTTAATGAGATGTTTTGTGACTATGCAGAACTCCTGAATATTATGAGTGCAATCTGACACCTCTGACTGACCACTGAATTACCAACAGATATCTGTCATTGGCCACACTGCGGAACACTACAAAAACATATAAATAAAAACCTGAAGTAGTGCGAACATTCATTCATTCATTTTCTTTTTGGCTTAGTCCCTTTATTAATCTGGAGTCGCCACAGCGGAATGAACCGCCAACTTATCCAGCATATGTGTATCCAGCGGATGCCCTTCCAGCTGCAACCCATCACTGGGAAACATCCATACGCACTCATACACACACATACACTACGGACAATTTAGCTTACCCAATTCCCCTATACCGCATGTCTTTGGACTTGTGGGGGAAACCGGAACACGCGGGGGGAAACCCATGCGAACACGGGGAGAACATGCAAACTCCACACAGAGATGCCAACTGACCCAGCTCAGCCTTGAACCAGCGACCTTCTTGCTGTGAGGCGATCGTGCTACCCACTGCGCCACCGTGAGGCCCGTAGTGCGAACAAATGTATTTTATTTTTTAGATTTACAGTAAAAGTACTTTTTGTAGTTTTTAAGTTTGAGAGTAGCCTAGTCTATAGAGTAAGAGTCTAAATTAAAAACATTCATTCATTCATTTTCATTTCGGCTTAGTCCCTTTATTAATCCAGGGTCGCCACAGCGGAATGAACCGCCAACTTATCCAGCATATGTTTTACGCAACAGATGCCCTTCCAGCTGCAACCCATCACTGGGAAACATCCACACACACACACACTCATTCACACACATACACTACGGACAATTTTAGCTTACCCAATTCACCTATACCGCATGTCTTTGGACTTGTGGGGGAAACCGGAGCACCCGGAGGAAACCCACGCCAACACAGGGAGAACATGCAAACTCCACACAGAAATGCCAACTGACCCAGCCGAGGCTCCAACCAGCGACCTTCTTGCTGTGAGGCGATCGTGCTACCCACTGCGCCACTGTGAGGCCCTAAATTAAAAACAAATTTAAATAAAAATGATAAATGTGCATCTTGCAAGAATACTAATATGCAAGAATTTTATTTTTAAAAAGACCAAACTTAAGTCTGCTCCAAAGCACTTGACAATATCGCGTTAAGATGAAGTTTTCATTTTCAGCTCTTTGCCCAAAAGTTTTAAAACGAAGTGGTAAATGAAAACTATCAGATGGATGTGCATGTCATGTAAGCCTAATTTGCGCGCGCGTGTATTAGGGCCTGTAAGCTGCAGCCAGCACTCATTCATTACCCAGCCCCTAAATCTGCTAAACGACAGCTTGTTTTCTTACGAAGCATAATTATGAACATGATATTGGCTTTTTATTAGTTTATTTATTAAGTGGTTTTCCACTAGGTCTATGCGCAACCACGCAGATGTCATCAGTTCCTTGGTGAAGGGTGTGAAAATTTGGAGGAGGCACCAGACTTTCGTCAAAGGTAACCCCTCTAAACCTCTCCACCTCTCTCTACTCCTCTTACCCACCCCTCTCTGTGTTTCAACCTCCCATTCACTCACAAACCCCGCTTAGTTTGTGACAGGCAGCGGTGTCCATCAGGCAGAGATGCCGGCTGAGGGATTCGTTATTGCGGCTGTGATTTGCGCTCTGATGGCGCAAAACTGCCGCGGGGAGCTTATGGCTCACGTGCAGGACCTGAACCCCGTGCCAGAATCCTCCCTGCTCAAGCCCAAAGTCATGATCGCGATTCTGGCTCGAAACTCGGCGCACAGCCTGCCCTACTACCTGGACTGCATAGACCGCCTGGACTACCCGAAGGAACGGATTGCGATATGGTGAGAAACTCCTATATAAACTTTTTTTTTTCATTATCGAGGACTGCTTTTAAGGACGAAAGTTTGTGTGATCAGATGGTTTGCTTTTGCAGCTACTGTGGTGGCTGAAAACCGAGAAGGTCCTGTGCATAGTGGAGTTATTGTGAAGCGTGCGCAGGTAAAGTTCGGTTAATGAAAACCTTCAGGCAGATAGAGGAACAGAGACGCCGCTGTCTGCCTGAAACAGACCTGTTAAAGAGGTTTTACTACACTCTGTCCACGCGTGTGTGCAGGGATTTAATTACATGTTAAATGGAGATGAAAGACATTTGCTGGCTAAGCAACATGTCCTGTCGGGTCTTATAATTAGAGCGCCAACTGTCTAATGACGTTTTCCTGTCAGCTAATATTCGCTGCGACGGCATAACATTTATTGACGTTTGTCTCGCGTAACCGCTCGTCCTGTTCACCATTTGAGCTGTATTTTGATATATTCTCCTTGTAAATTGTAAATGTAATATTAGTAAAGGCAGCATGGTGGCGCAGTGGGTAGCGCTCTCGCCTCACATCAAGAAGGTCGCTGGTTCGAGCCTCGGCTGGGTCAGTTGGCATTTCTGTGTGGAGTTTGCATGTTCTCCCTGTGTTTGCGTGGTTTTCCTCCGGGTGCTCCGGTTTCTCCCACAAGTCCAAAGACATGCGGTATAGGTGAATTGGGTAAGCTAAATTGTCCGTAGTGTATGTGTGTGAATGGAAGTGTATTTCCCAGTGATGGGTTGCAGCTGGAAGGGCATCCGCTGTGTAAAACATATGCTGGATAAGTTGGTGGTTCATTCTGCTGTGGCGACCCCAGATTAATAAAGGGACTAAGCTGAAAAGAAAATGAATGAATGAATATCAGTAAAGTGAAAGCTCAAGGTAGGTTAATACCAATGTTTTGTACAGTCCGCAACAATTACCTAACAACTTCTGTTTGGGCTAATTAAGTAAACATTTGTTTTTTCTGGTGAAACGGACACACACACACACACACACACACACACACACACACACACACACACACACACACACATATATATATATATAAATATATGTATATGTGTGTGTGTGTGTGTGTGTGTGTGTGCGGTGTGTGTATAGAAATACTTACAACATTGTTAATTAATTAGCCTATATAAATAGTTCATATATCCAGTCTAGCCAGGTGGGCATGCTGTATTGTGAATGCAGTCACAGTTGAATATTGTAACTGGATTCATAATATTTCTATCCCTTAGTGCCTTAATAATTACAAGTGGGAGGAGAAGAAGGTTTAAACTCGCATAGTATCTGTATCTCTCCTTTTCATATGCTACAGATGAGCATGTACCAACTTTTCTCACTGCCTTTTGGTGGTTAACAGGTGATTTACTTTTCTGTCCAGATTCATTGGATAGAGGCTCACATACACACAAAGCTTTCAATTTCAGCTCCCTCCCTTCACTAATGCCGCTCTGATCCAACATCCAAGCAAAACCGATTGGAAAACATTCAGTTGCACGTGTTTGGGTTGACAATACACTATATTTCATGTTTTACCACTTGTTTTTTCTCTTTATTTCTTCTGGCAGGATTTAGCTGGATAAGCACAATTCTGAATTTTGAATCCATTTACTAGCACTGCTGCTATAAAATCCTCAATGACAAATTGTTCATTCAGTTATTGAACTTAAAGCTGCAACGTGTGTCTGAGTTGTAATGATTATCGACCAAAAATAAGCTTTGTATTGTTCAAAACATCTATGCGCACATACAATTAGATAGGAATTTTATAATAAGTGGCATGAATTTCCATTTTATGCCAACTTTAAATCACTAATAAGCTGTCTGTGGTCATTTGTGTGTGTCAGGAAGACCTTCAGGAGTTTACTGAACAAACAGAGCAGTAAAATGACAGGCTAAAAAGTCTCACTGTTTTGCGAAAGAATGTGGGAAATTAGGGAGAAGAAAGGATGGAGCGAGAAGAATGGGGCAGGGGAGGAGCACTGTTGAGAATTACACAGGGGCACCACGAGTAGCCCAGCAAACCACATTCCATCCCGATTGACCACGTGCACAGTTCACCCACTGTGACATCTCTCTATTCCACTTTCTCCTCACACATTTGTTGTGGTGATTTCTCCGATTGAATTAGAGTCATATAGAGGACAAATTACAATTTTGTGTTTGCAAACAGAATGAGCAACATTTATGATTCCATTTTAGTTTATGGACTCACTGGGTTTCTAAGTAGTGGAAGTCGTCATAGTTGGGTAAACTTCGAGTGCAGCGAATAGGAGAGTACAACAAATATATTTTTGGGGTATTTTTAAGGGTGGCGCAGTGGGTAGAACAATCGCCTCACAGCAAGAAGGTCGCTGGTTCGAGCCCCGGCTGAGTCAGTTGGCATTTCTGTGTGGAGTTTGCATGTTCTCCCCGTGTTGGCGTGGGTTTCCTCCGGGTGCTCCGGTTTCCCCCACAAGTCCAAAAACATGTGCTATAGGTAAATTGGGTAAGCCAAATTGTCCGTAGTGTATGTGTGTGAATGAGTGTGTATGGATGTTTCCCAGTGATGGGTTGCAGCTGGAAGGGCATCCGCTGCATAAAACATATGCTGGATAAGCTGGCGGTTCATTCCGCTGTGGCGACTCCAGATTAATAAAAGGACTAAGCCGAAAAGAAAATTAATGAATGAATATTTGCTGAAATAATAAAAGAAAAACTCCACAATGGTGTTATCAAGACTTTCAGATAAAGGAAAAGAAATTGTGAGACTGATAACGGCAGCCAGAAGAGTGAACAATGTCAAATTTACTTTCCTGTCTAAACACTCTGCATTTCAAACGCCTTGCACAAGTGGTAATTTGTTTTTTGTAATTTGATGCAAAGATGATATAATACATGCATAAATACATACAAATGTTCATACGTTTAAAAAAATCTAAATATTAAAAACTTTCAAGGATTTAAGATGAGTGTGTATGGATGTTTCCCAGTGATGGGTTGCAGCTGGAAGGGCATCAGCTGCGTAAAACATATGCTGGATAAGTTGGCGGTTCATTCCGCTGTGGCGACCCCAGATTAATAAAGGGACTAAGCCGAAAAAAAAATGAATGAATGAATATTCCATATTCAGGTCTTTAGTGGCCCGGAACTCAATTTCTAACACAGATGGATTACAAACTACAACGATATGATAAAACCACAAAAAAGCATATTTTAATAACTATTACAAGAGAATAAAATAAAACACATTTTTAAATTATTTTTTGGATTTTTTTGAGCTGATGATTTTTGCCATCACTGTCATCATTCAAATTTTCAACCATATTATCAAATCTATTGGCTCCAGCATCTTCTAAATAAATATTATGATCACTTATGAGTTTTGAAAAGTGAATTGACTGCATACATAAATTACTCAGCAGAATAGCGATTCGAGTTTTTTTTAAGAGTTTTGCTAATGATATAATTTTGATTTATGTTTGTGTAAGTGCAGCATCATGTCATGATTGTGTATGAAACATTGCTCCTTAAGGAATAAAGGTGAATTGAATTCATCAGCTCTTTGAATTTTGTTGCAGAAGAGATATTACATATCTAGTTTAGGATTTCATATTTTATTAGCTTGCTAAATGCAAAATTCCACAATGAAAAGCATGTAGCGCCATCTTTAATTAATGGAATGAGGATGGGAGGACAAATTGCTGGATAGTGCAACTGACCAATCAAAAGCAAGTATTCCACAGCGCCGCGTAATAAGCTGCTAAAATGTTAAAGAGTCAGAGAACAATGTCTTCTGATAATGTCTTGATTAATAGCTCAGACCGTCTTAAGTAATATAGAGGAAAGACATAAAAAGTGTTCATGTTCCCCAGAGGCACAGTCCTGTAATTATTGAAATGGTGTTTAAGATGATAGTGCTAACACAGCATTTGACACATGACGATCAATTTACAGTCAGATTTATTGAACACAGGCTCATTTACAAGAGCCGACTGCTCTCTTTTGTGTGTTTACTAGACTTATTACCGGAATGGTATGATTTTTCTTGACAGCCATGCAAGCGGACTCAGGTGTTCATTCCTGCAGTTATGATGTTGTTGTTGAGGAATGCTGGGCAATAAATAAAGCATGTTGAATATAACAAAGGTCTTTAGGAAAGAATGGAGATATATTGGGTATTGATCTGAAGGAGGGATCTCGAAATGATTATGTGTCATTACAGCTGCGTGTGTGTTTGTGTTTTATTAGGTTTGCATGAGTGCTGCTGTAAACAAAACACTGGCACAGCATCACTTTGGTGGGGTCTATGGCCTAACTAGCATATTCTTTATTCAGTATTGTTCTTTTCAATGTGTCCAGAACATTCCACTCTTCTAAAACTGTTCCAATCCAATTATTTGTCCACTTAAAGGGATAGTTCACCCAAAAATGAAAATCTGTCATCATTTACTGACCTTCCACGTATTCTAAAGATATTTGAGAAAAGAAGTGTAGTGGCACAACCTTATTGCATATTCTTATGTACCACCTTTTGCAGCTAGTCCAACAACCAGTATTTGAAAGGACGCAAGTAAGACCAAATCTTCTTTTAAAAAGGGTTTACTGAAGAATTGCAAAACGAAAATACAAAGGTACAATAGACTTAATATAGCTTGGTCAAAAAACTGTGTTGCTTCCAACGTCCATAGCTGCAATCTGACCTAAACGAACAAAGTAATGGCATCCTGACGTATTACTGCCGGAAGCCAAAAAAGAATCCCCCGACCACCCCCCAAAAAAAGAATTTAAATTGTATTAATTATTAAACTATGGATTTTAGATAATACAATCATTATGAATTCTTATTACATTTCAATATAAATTTTCACCATGTTTTAACCTTTTTAACTAAATTATCATCACAAATGAATTACACATAACTGGCTCTTACAAGAAGACATGTATAAAAAAACATGTTGGCGTTAGTAGTATATCCATAGTATTTTTTTCCTACTGTGAATGTTGATGGCTACTGGCAGCCAACATTTTTCATAATATATTGCTGTGTATTAAGTTTTGAAAAAATCTCAAAGGGTTGGAAAAAAGTAAATGGTGATAAAATGCAATTTTTTGGGTGAACTGTCTTTTTAAACTCCAGAAGGCCTCTAACAGTCAGGGGTTCAAGAGCAGAGGAACAATAGTGCACAAAAGTCCAGACGGCAGGACCGTTGCTGACTTTAGTTATGATTTTCTAGTCGAGCTGGAATAGTAGTTTATTGGAGTGCAGTGTTTTGAGTCAGGGCAGATGACCAAAATATCTGCTTGATACTGTTATGTAAAAGTTTTGTGGTTATAATAAGCGACCAACCAAACTACATAAAATTTATGTTTTATTGTACTTAATTTGAGCCTCGGCTGGGCCAGTTGGCATTTCTGTGTGGAGTTTGCATGTTCTCCCCGTGTTGGCGTGGGTTTCCTCCGGGTGCTCCGGTTTCTCCCACAAGTCCAAAGACATGCGCTATAGGTGAATTGGGTAGGCTAAATTGTCCGTAGTGTATGGGTGTGTGTGGATGTTTCCCAGTGATGGGTTGCAGCTGGAAGGGCATCAGCTGCGTAAAACATATGCTGGATAAGTTGGCGGTTCATTCCGCTGTG
>CAIGQW010000259.1:3424299-3438690 GCA_903798125.1 Danio choprae
GTTTTATTAAATGACTAATGACGAATTAGAATCAAAGTCGTAATCGTTTTATTAAATGGAGTTTCAGATTCAGTTTTATTTTTGAAATTTACTTTAACATATAACTATAATATGCTATTTCTCACTGTTAAGGCATTAACGAGTGTTTACTATTTACTAATGAGACTTTGTTGTGAGTTTGCATGTTCTTCCTGTGTTCACGTGGGTTTCCTCCGGGTGCTCCGGTTTCCCCCACAGTCCAAAGACATGCACTGTAAGTGAATTGGATTAACTAAATTGACCGTACTCTATGATATGTGTGTGTGTGTGTGTGTGTGAATGAGTATATATGGCTGTTTCCCAGTACTGGGTTGCGGCTGGAAGGGCATCCGCTGCGTAACATGCTGGAATAGTTTGCAGTTCATTCCACTGTGGCGACCTCTGAAATAGAGACTAAGCCGAAGTGAAAAATGAATGAATGAATGAATGCAGTTTAGGTCAATATTGTGATAATACTAAATATTGTGATTAAAGCTTCAGCAATTAATTACAACAAGGATACCAGCAGAAGCCTAGCAGTCAATGGTTCAAGCACAAAAACATAAAAATGTAGTTGTGTTTATATCTATATAGAATAGCATCTAAATGAAAAAAATAAAAAAATAAAGTGTATGTAGCGTGGTCAGTGTTAGCAGTGTGTTGTTGCCTCTGGCTGTGGAAATTTGTTATGGATGGAGAGGTGAGAGTGAAAGGTGAGGTGAAAGTGTCTGTTTGAATATATGACCGACTGAACCTCCAGAAAGCAGAAGTTTGAGTCATTCAGATGTTGGCTGGTTAAAATTCTTCAGGCTGTTTGCTTGTCCGGTCATGAATATGAGAATTGCCCCCTGCAGCCACAGCCAAGACACAGACTCAAAGACTTCATGCAGGCAGAAATATACTGACATCAGCAGAAATTAGCTAACATTTGGAGGAATTTCACAAAAGTGTCTGGGTTATTCTGAAAGGAAGATTTTTGAATCTTTTTTAAAAACACAATATTTTTTCATTATTGACATTATTTTGATGTAATTGGAGTATTAAGAACAAGTTTTTTCCCAATTGCTAATGTATTATACATAGTGTATCAATGTATTGTGCCATAAGTTCATCATATACTCACAATTGCGAGTTTACATTTTGCTATTCTGAAAAAAATTAAATAACACAAAACAAATTTAAGAATTGTCTGAAAAAAAGCCAGAAATGCAAGAAAGAATATAAATGGACAATTCTGAGAAAGTTAAACTCTTGAAACTTTTCTTTATACTTAGAACTTTTCTGTTTTTTCCCCATAATTTAAAAGACTTTTGAGAGGAAAAAAGTCAGAATTGTTACACATAAACTAAGAATTGTGAAAAAGTCTGAATTGTGAGATACAAATGTTTAATAAAATGTAAATAAAATATAAAACTTAAGCAATGAAAATGACAGTAGTGAGATTTATTCATTCATTCATTCATTTTCTTTTCGGCTTAGTCCCTTTATTAATCTGAGGTTGCCACAGCGGAATGAACTGCCAACTTATCCAGCATATGTTTTACGCAGCCGCAACCCATCACTGGGAAACACTCATTCACAAACAAACACTATGGACAATTTCGCTTACCCAATTCACCTATAGCGCATGCCTTTGGACTTGTGGGGGAAACCGAAGCACCCGGAGGAAATCCACGCCAACACGGGGAGAACATGCAAACTCCACACAGAAATGCCAACTGACCCAGCCGAGACTCGAACCAGCGACCTTCTTGCTGTGAGGCGATTGTGCTACCCACTGCGACACCGCGTCGCCACTAGTGAGATTTATAATTAAGTATAATAATAATCAAAAATGTAAGACTATGGAAAAGTTTGTTTTAAAGTAAATTTTACAAGGAAAGGCTCTTTCAGTTTTTCATTATTTGTGAAATCTACAAGCAATTTATGAGTGAAAATTCTGTTTTCCCCGAAGGTTTAATTTTGCATGCATTTTAGACTAAATAAAATCTCTTTGACATGTTCTTTGTTAGTCTCCCGCATTAACAGAGCAGTCAGACATAATGCAAATACATAGTAATGCATAAAGTCACAAAGGACCCATAAATCTCCATAACCACAGGGAATTGTATGTATTGCAGTGTGTCAACCCAAAATGCAGTGTGCGTGTCTCTGCCCAGGAGGTTTGGACAACGCACATGTGAAATCATTAGTCATTAGAGAGGCATTTAAAGTCTGTTTATTCCAGATGTTTATACCAGCAGTGTGATGAAACCACAATACATATATTTAATTCATCCAAATGCAATGCTAGAATTAACCGAGAGACGATGAACGTAACAATGAGAGTTGCACGCTAAGTAAAGCTAACAAATGTGCATTTATCTTGATATAATAACATGCACATGCATGTACTCTGTTGCTTTTCTGCCTCTTTGTTCATTCCAAACTTAACAGATTTTTCACAGATGTTCTGTAAAAATGATTGCAGCTTGTAGGCCGGTTTTCCTTTAAAACAACTGTGGCACACTTACATTTACTGAAGTCATCAGAGGAGCGCCGTGTGTCTGAAGGCCACTGATCTTTTTTTTACCTGTTATTACCTGCGTGTCAGGTGTTTCGAACCAGTGATAAAGATCCAGACTGCTAATCAAGCTCAATGCTGTCTGTTCCCCCTGCTGTTATACACTTTTAAAACCCCGGACACCCACATACTTAAAACACACACTATCTTGGCTTGTATTTTTGGCACTCTGTGTTGTTAAGAACGAGACTTTGTTGACTAAGTAATTGTCTGTGTTTGCGTAAGGGACAAAATAGCAGTCACAGTGTCAAATAGCTGGTCCGTCACATGTTATTTAAAGGCAAAGAGTGTAATAACGGCAGTATACTAAGATACTGTTATCTGACAATGTTTGTTTGTGAGTGTATTTGCAGCTTTACACTAGTATTATTTACTGCAGATGCTCATAAGTGTAGATTTGGGAGGTGGCAGTGGGAACAGGGTGGACTTGTCCTCCAGAGTCAGTTGTTTTATGCCTTCTGTCTTTTCTCAAATGTGACTCAAATGTGAATTTTTGCCTGTTTTCTTCACCAAGTTTTAAGTCTGATTGTGTGGAAAGTATATTGGCTTCCACAAAATGCTCACAGTTTGAGGGGCCTATTATGTCTTGTTTCCAAGGCTATGTCTACACTCATCTGGATAAATTGGACTATGTCGTCCACCATGTTAGCAGAATTGGTCACATGACTGCGTCACATGACTAAAATGCATCATTTTATTTCAAAAGCTTCAGTTTTCACAGTCAATACCCACATAGCAAAATTTCTCTCAGACAAGTGCCAAACATGGACCATATCTGGTTTAATAAACCATAACTGGGCCTGAACTGGGCCAGATATGTTGGTGTGTCATGACTGCAATGAAACTGATAAACCCATAAAGTTTAGGTGCGTTATGGGCGTGCTTTTTCTTGAAGCGACCTGATAGGTAGAATTTTTTTTCTTTACTCAAAAAAAATTCTAACGTTTTTAAAAATGTGGGTCAAGATAGGCCAAACGTATCTGGGCCAAATACTACTTATGACATCTGACCAAAGTCTTGTGTGCTGCCTTAAAGACGGTGCCACCTCTGCTTAAACCGGGCCATGTTTGGCCCACATGCTGTATGTCAGTGACGGATGAACTTTTTGCCAAATCTGGGCCAGAATTCTTTACTACCTGGGCATTGTGACACAAATATGGCATTTTCAAATGTATCCACTTTGGACTGCGTTTTCAAAATAATACATTATCATTAACTAAAAATGCTGTCTCGGTGTGGACGGAAGGCCAAAACGGAGAGAAAAATATCCTACTGCTTCATGAAAAAATCATACTGCTTCATGGAAATGAGGTATAAATGTCAGTAGAATAATCGTTCTTTAAAATTCATCAGATTTTTGGTACTTGATTGCATCATGCTCGAATACTGAATTTCTACATGATTGCTGAAAGGTGTTCATCATTTTTTGGGTGATTTGAGTGGTTTCTAACTTAATAATGTGACATTCTGCCAACTATATATGATTTAGGTCCTTTCTCTACTTTACCTTTATGGGATGTTGCCTGTTTTATCCACCAAGTAAAAAGTTGTCGGTTCTAAACCATATGCACAGTTCGAGGAGCCATGATGCCTGTATTTTTATGTTGATAAAATATCTACATGTCAAAACATTTCCAATTATCATTCCAAATATATTATAATAATTTTAATATTTATAATTATTATATTCTTTATACTTGAAAGTAAATACAATTGGTATAAATAAAAAAAAATTATTAGAACATTTTCAATAATCCTTGTTTTGTCCTGTTTCACAAACATACTTTTGTATTACTTTATTACTTACTGTAAACTTTATTAATTTGTTCAAATTTTATGCTTTAAATCAAGTAAATAATATATTTAAGTTTTGTTTAGAGGACGTGTATATGTTCATGCCAAGGATGATAACTATAACAATAAATGTATAATTTAAACAATTATTTTAAATGTAAAGGAGTCTATAATGCTAACATGGAACAATATTTTTAAAATTACAAACAGCCTTAAAAATGGACTTGTTATAGTGTTGTAATTTATCTAACTTAAAAATACGGTATGTAAGTAACTGTGTATTACTGTACAGTAAAAATCTGAATATACACAGCAGTTGGATTTTATTTCTGGTAAAGGTGGGGTGAGGAAATGTGCATGTGTGTGTGAATGTGACGACTGGGGTGATGTCAATATTTGTTGGTTCTTTCCCACACGTTTTCACTGCAGAGTCCCTGTGCTGCACAGTGGAGGTTTCCACTGGTGCAGCCAAACAGCCCTGACTCAACTGAGGACACTGTGTGTGTTTGTGTGCTTGTGTCAGTGTTTACATGTGATCGCCACAAACCACAAGTAGTAATGCTGGGAAAACTCACTGTTATGTCACAGCATTTGTATGTTTGTCACTTTTAATTTAGTCAAACTATGGATTAGTTTTGCTTAAATGTTGCAAGGTATGTCTTGCTAGATATTTAAGCATGCTACGCTAGGCTCTTTGAATGCTAATATGTAACTTAGACAATACGTCTTTTATGTCTTACAAGCCCCTTTTGGCAAGCTATTGCTAAGTGCCTCACTTTCTTGCAAGCCAATAACCTTGCATGAGGAATTTATTTGCCCTAGGAATACAACACTAGCTGCTCGCTAGCACTGTGAAACAGCACTTTTGGCATCTTCATGTGAGTTTCAATATTCTTATCAAGCTCTGCCACAAGTCTAGAAGGAAGTACTAACTGGAAACACATTGCTGGGTATATCCACCCTTGCCTGAGGGATGCATGGAGCTTTTGGTGCTCTTGATGAGCAGCTGTTTTTGGAGATGGTCTTGTTTATGTGAAAAAAGTACATTGTCATTTCTTGAAGGGCTGCAACGGACCATAACGTGGACAACAGCACAGCAATGCTGAGAGAGTGGCTGAAGAACAGGCAGAGCAGATATCACTATGTGGAGTGGAGGCCCATGGAGGAGCCACGGTTGGTTGAAAACATCTTGTTCCAAAATAGATCAATTAGCGCTAATCAATTCACTTCCAAACCAATTAGCACTAATAGCTGTTTATGTCAGGACTTTGTATGAGTTCTTTCTGAATCGAAGCATTTCCAGAAGAAGGATTAAATAAGTGTGCCTGTTCTGTTGACATTAATTCACCTTCCTATTTTTTCCAATATAAATTTATAAAGTAGAAATGTTTGTGTGTCTAACAGTTTAAAAAATGTGCAAAGGAAGTGTCATTAAACATATTATAAGACTTCTAAACACCAACCTTTTGTGATGTAACTGTAATCTGATGTAAATGTATTATGTTATGATTTCAAACCTATATTTAACTTAAGAATGATCTCACAGTAAAAGGGTGTGATAAAGTCTGATTTTGTCTGTGCTTTAAATTAAAATGATTATAATCTTAGTTCAAGCAATTTAGGATTTAAAAATTCTGACAGTGATCAATGTTGAGTGAGTACTGCTGTGAGGTTGATCCTGCCTGGTTTAAATGTTTGACAATGATGAACTGTTGGAAACATTCAATAGAAATTTAGAAAAGTAAATTATGTTGTCAAAACTTTGGCATTTCCCAATCAATTTTGTATTCTTTTACTAAACTATACACAGAATTAACACAAGGCACTGTAGATATCTATTGAAGAATGATTTTTTTATGTGAACGTAAATATTTTCTAATCATCAAATTAAACTTAAGATTGGAAATTCATACAAATATATTATATATGTTTCTTTAATAAAATTTTGAACGTTTATGAATTTTTTTTGATGCAAGGTCTTACACAGATGAGTGGGGGCCGAAACACTGGGCTCCGTCTCGTGTCAGTCATGTAATGAAGCTCAGACAGGCGGCATTAAAGGCTGCAAGAGCTCGCTGGGCTGATTATATACTGGTGAGTTCACTCTGCCATTGTTGTCATAAGTTACTTGATTATGGTGCATCTAATACAGCAGTATTAGTACCCAAGTACCCAAATAATTTCATCATTTCACATATGACATGACTAAATTGATCAAATTGAACTCTCTCTCTCTCTCTCTCTCTCTCTCTCTCTCTCTCTCTATCTCTCTCTCTCTCTCTCTCTTTCTCCCTCTCTCTCTCTCTTTCTCTCAGTATGTTGACTGTGATAACCTACTGACCAACCCACGAGTGTTGAATCTTCTTATGGCAGAGAACTTAACCCTGGTGGCGCCCATGCTAGATTCAAGATCCCTTTACTCAAACTTCTGGTGTGGCATCACACCTCAGGTAAAGCTCATCCACCTCAGAAAACAAACTCACCAAAAAAAATTTTTAAGTCATCATTTATTCACTTCATGTTATTACAGTCATTTCTTCTGTGGAACATAAAAATATATTCTGAGCAATGGCTGTGTTTTTAATTCATACAATGACAATTGGCGCTTTTTGGTTACTAGCATTCCTCAAAGGTCCCTTAGGATGAAAATCTATAGCTGAATAATAAGTTCTTCGCTCAGTACATGGAAATAACATACCGTGAGCCTTAAACACCATTGTTTCCTTGCCTTAAACACCATTGCTGGACTTGTAAGTCTATCTAAGCTTTTATTAAACATAGTATGTATTTCAGACTGTTATTTTGAAATCTGGAGAGACAGTTTTGTGAAGCAGCCAGCCGTGTATGACCATGGAGTGTTCACTGCTTATCAGAATGGAAAATGTGGGATATACTGATTATAAATTTATATCAACACCACCCCAAAGAGCCATACGGTTTGTTTAAATGTATCTTGTGTTAGTTTAACATATATATTGTGAAAATTGCTACGTATATTTGTAATGAGGCAACAAACATATGTAAACTGCTGAAACATAATCTTGTTGTCATTTTTCTTAAGTGAAAGGACGTGAATAAACTTTATGAAAGTCATCTTTTTTATTCCTGTCTGTGTTTTTATATAAATTAAAGCTCCAAAATACAATTTATATACATCTCTGTCTGTCCCTTTTGTCAAATATATTTAGAATTTAGCCTAAATTTCATCCTAAACACAACTCGGGATCAAACTGCAGTGCGAAAAATGCTTTCAAACTAAAACATTCATTCATCATTCATATTGATTAGGTAATTATGTTCAATACAATAATATCCTGACCTTTTTGACTTCCTCTCAGGGTTATTACAAGCGCACCCCAGACTACCAGCCTATCCGTGAGTGGAAGCGTTTGGGTTGTTTCTCGGTTCCCATGGTTCACTCCACCTTCCTTCTGGATCTGAGACGCAGTGCCACACTGGACATGGCCTTCTACCCGCCTCACCCCGACTACAGCTGGGCGTTTGATGACATTATGGTGTTTGCATTCTCTGCGCGAGAAGCTGGTGAGAGGCTGCTTTAACAGCGGTCCATCAAAAAGTTTTTTCTCAATTATGATATGATATAAAAGTAAGATGTAATTCACAATCATTAAATTTTTTTATAATTTATACTATTAATTTCAATTTTTTTATTTTTTTATTTCTAATTTATACTTTTTTGCATTCTGGGTCATTTGGAGCCAAAGAACCATTATTATATGAAATAGTAATACTTTAATATTCTTCAATTAAATCTAATCTGTATCTGATCAGTAACATCTGTTTTCAATTTTAATGAGAAATCTTATTTAAACATATCATAGTAATACATAAAAACAAAAAATAACTGTATAAATCTCACTGGAAAATTCATGTTTCCCAACAAAACTCAGTCCCAGTAGTTTGTGAGATATGAGGAAATCATAAATATTACTAATATATCTTTGACACTAATACAACTTTGAATTATTTTTTCCAAAATAATTTGTTGTTAAATGATTTATTGATTCCATTATGACCACAATTAACACAAACATGCAACATGTAAAAAAAAAAGATAATATCTCTTGAAAAAATAATTATGCAAAATCTGATGAATCTATAAATGATTTGTAATTTAATGTTCTTAAAGCAGGGGCGACACGGTGGCTCAGTGGTTAGCACTGTCGCTGGTCACTGTCACTTAGCAAGAAGGTCGCTGGTTCGAGTCCCGGCCAGTCAGTTGGCATTTCTGTGTGGAGTTTGCATGTTCTCCCCGTGTTTGCGTGGGTTTTCTCCGGGTGCTCCGGTTTCCCCCACAGCCCGAAGACATGCGCTATAGGTGAATTGAATACTAAATTGGCCATAGTGTATGTGTGTGCATGAGTGTTGCAGCTAGAAGGGCATCCACTGTGTAAAACATATGCTTGATTAACTGGCAGTTCATTCCACTGTGGCGACCCCTGATGAATAAAGGGACTAAGCTGAAGAAAAATGAATAAATGAATGTTCTTAGAGCATTTGTAAACATTGATCCCTTACTAAAAGCTATGCATTAAAACAAAATGTTTATCTATCTCATCTATCTTCTATGTGCTTTATGAAGGATCATCTTTCATAAATTACCTATATGTAATTGAAATATTAAATGATATGTATTATCATTCTGTTAATGCAATACAAATGAGCGTAAACAAAAGAACAATTATCTTTTACTATGTAATACTTCTATATGTATTATATACAACACTAAATTTATATTTATTGATGTAAAATCTATTAAATGTATGAATGTTAAAGTAAACATTTAAAAAATATTAATTTACTCAACAGAATATGTTACAAATGTGTTAGTGTCGAAGAAAATGAACATTAAGATAGACGCAGGCCATTATACTTAATATATTATACGTTATGACAGATTTTACCATTGCATTATTTAAGCGCATGAGTTCTTTTTTAAAGGAGCACAGAATTTTTAAGCAGAGAATGTTTCCAGAGCACATGTGTTCGCTGTTTTTTCGGGGTCTAAAACAGACACGGATCAGAGCATAACACATAATTCACTGCTCCTCCATCTGTCCAGCTCCGGTATATATCGCTGAGGAGTTTTTTTTTGCTAGTGTAACAGCTTTAATGTGGGATAATCTTGTGGCTAATATAACCAGCCCCAGCTGGGCGTTTTAATGGCTTCTCTGGGTGTTTGTGGATATCCCACTGAGAGAAATAATGTGAGCGAGAGAAAGGGCACGCAGAGAAATTACAGTAAATCCAGCAAACACACAACCAACACAAAGACGACAAAGCCATGGTTCCAAACACACCCATAACTGCACCAAACCACACAAACACATCAGTGATGCAACACTTCATGTTTCTAATTGTGTGGAGAGATGATTATAGGGTGCATGGAATTATGTCAGATATCACTGTTTGCATGCACATCTATTTTATGAAGCGTCTGTGTTTTTTTTAGGTGTACAGATGTATGTGTGCAACAGAGAACATTACGGGTTTCTGCCTGTCCCTCTGAAGGCCCAACAGAATGTTGAAGATGAAGAGGAGAGTTTCACACACACCATCACTGAGGCCATGAGTGAGTATTAACAATTACACACATTATATACACAAATATATCAGTTATAGAAAATGACCTATGCATGTGTATAATGAGTTTTTCCAAATGTATCCACACTTTGGAGAAATTGGATGACAATCTTTCTAAAACATTTCAGGAGAAGATGGGTATATATATAAAGCTTTATGCTTCTGTTTTAATCAAGTAGTACAAATACATAATTCCTCAAACTAAATAAAGTGCTTTAGGATTAAAATCAGAAGCAACATTATTCGAAATTAAGCCTGAAGTTAAGAAATTACAAAAATAATGGTTATTTTTGACACTATTGTGTACATCAAAAGCAGCTTGTTTCCATGCATCTCCCATCATTGCATATCATAATAGATGCTCAATATTGAAATATTCAGTCTGATTGAGTTTTTACATTACCTATTAATCAGGGTTTTTTTTCCAACAACAGCATAACTCATGGATGAAACACCATAGCATGATAATAAACAATGTAGTTGAAAGTATTTCCTGAACTCTGAATGAAAACCTTATGAAAACTTTTGTAATGACACTCCTCAAAGATGTGGAGTAACAATTCAAATTAAATTACAAATAAAATCCATGACAGATGCTTTCTTATTTAATAAAACTTTCTGTAATTGTGGGCTTCACAGTGGCGCAGTGAGTAGCACGTTCGCCTCACAGCAAGAAGGTCGCTGGTTCGAGCCTCGGCTGGGTCAGTTGGCGTTTCTGTGTGGAGTTTGCATGTTCTCCCTGTGTTGGCGTGGGTTTCCTCCGGGTGCTCCGGTTTCCCCCACAAGTCCAAAGACATGCGGTACAGGTGAATTGAGTAAGCTAAATTGTCCGTAGTGTATGAGTGTAAATGGGTGTGTATGGATGTTTCCTAGAGATGGGTTGCAGCTGGAAGGGCATCCGCTGCATAAAACATATGCTGGATAAGTTGGCGGTTCATTCCGCTGTGGCGACCCCAGATTAATGAAGGGACTAAGCCGAAATGAAAATGAATGAATGAATGAATGAATGTAATTGTGTCACGCACAATATTTAAACAAGCAAAAATGAATAAAAATGAAACATCAAACAGTAACATGTAACCTAATCTCATATACAAATCCAATACATTGACGTGTAAAAAATACTTTTTATTTATTTGTTGTGTATAAAATTACCCTTTTTTTTTAGAAATAACATTTTACGAAAGTGTCATGTTTTTATTTGAATTGAAATATTTGACATAATCAAGACACTACAGAAAGGTTACAAATATGTACAGCACAGACAGATATTTATTTATATTTATATTTTCCCAAGCTTCGAAAATGTAACAAGTTATTGCTTATAGATCATAAAAATCCTCTTTTTTCATGGCTGCATTCAAAATGGCATAAAGGTTTTCAGAGTGCACTAAGAAGGGACCACAACTGTCAGTCTGATGATCATTAAAGCTGAACTGTATTAATAACTTTGGGAGCAAATTGCATAAAATGTGGACAAGACAACTTTAGGCTTACAAAACCATTCAACGTGGATGGTGAAGTGTTGGAAAGGATTAGGGCATAGGGGGTATAACTCAGAACAGAACACAGCCAGGAGTTCTGCTTCTAACTACAGGCCTACAGGTATAGTTCCAACAACACAAGTTTGTGTCACTCTTTTTGAATCTTCATCGGAATGATGGATTTGAGAAACCACCAAGCTATGTTTGTATCTACAGAACACGCAATTGGCTAAAGATGGTTTTACACACCCAGATTAGTAATGGATTATTTGAGGCATGTAAACTTAGCCAAGCATACAAACTCATCATGAAACACACCCATAGCCACAGCCCCTAATAAACCACCCTTTTTCCATCACTTTAATGCTTTTAAACTTTATATGTTCAAGCTCTATTAACTGGTATTTTTATTTAAACTTTATGTTACATGGTGTAATTGTCAGAAGTGCAGTTCAAATGTCTTTTCTTGCAGTTGATCATAACATAAAACCCTCTGAGTTCCTCTTCAGTCCACGCAAACCTCAAGACAAGATGAGCTTTGACGAGGTGAGAGAGCAGAATCTCTGGAATGTCTTGCTTGACTGGAGACTCATGATAGTAGAAACTCAAAGCTACTTTGAAGTGACATTTCATCTTGGTTTGTCCCTCCAATGCTCTCGTTCTCTCGTTTCCCCTCAGATCTTCCTGATTAATCTGAAGCGGAGGTTCGACCGAAGGGAACGGATGTTGAACACGATGGCAGTTCTGGGTCTTGAGGCCACGCTGGTTGATGCCGTTGATGGAAAGTAGGTCATCAAAGGGACATTCTGTGGCATCCTGTTTATTTATTTATTTATTTTAATCTGTCAGAACTGGTCATGTGAAAGCGCTTCAGACATTGTTTGTTTCCTCTCAGGGCTTTGAATACGTCTCAGCTTCAAGCTCTTGGTATAGAGATGATGCCAGGATATAAAGATCCATATTCTGGTCGAGTTTTGACACGTGGAGAGATCGGCTGTTTCCTCAGCCACCACTTCACCTGGAAACAGGTACAGACAAACTCACATAA
The DNA here is from genome assembly GCA_903798125.1 of Danio choprae. NCBI lineage: Eukaryota > Metazoa > Chordata > Actinopteri > Cypriniformes > Danionidae > Danio > Danio choprae. Next base: position 3,436,811 of record CAIGQW010000259.1, read on the forward strand.
ATAGATAAGCAGCACTTAACATAAAAAAATACTGTCAAATTCTTTTAAAACTAAGACTTGAACTAAGCAATTGATTCTTGTGGCCAGGATTAAAAAATATTTCTCTCATTTAAGTCAATTCTAGCCACGATTTATTAACTTATTCAACCCATTGTACAAAAATTAAGGCCATAAATAAAAAGTTTGTTCATTAATTTGTTTCTTCATTTTTTAATTGTGGTGGATATGCTAAACAATTTTCCCTTGTACTATAACAAAGGGAACGAATTTATTACAATATGGCCATCATTTAGTAAAATGAGGGTGCAAATTATTATGTGTGACCCTAGAACACAAACCCCCCCCCTAAAAATAGTTTAAAATTGAGAGTTTATTTGAACAATAAATAATTGGCTATAAATAACATAAATAAATGGCTTTCCATTGATGTAGGGTTTGTTAAGATAGCACAATATTTGGCCAATTTCTAATTATCTAATTATCATAACACAATTTGAAATGTTTACAGAAAATGCTTTAAAACATATTGAACTGAATTGTTCCCTTAACTTACTGGATTTTACAGGGTTGAGAATGAAAGAAATGAGTTATAATAAAAATATTATCTAACTATAATTTAATGCAACTGAATGTAAATTTATAGGTTTTGATCTTTTTAATTTGTCATTTAAGTGTAATTACAGTTAAGGCAATTGGTTTCTTCAAATGGTTTGAGTTCCCTTGGGTTTTAAAGTGTACTGACCACACTCTAATACATTTATACCTTTTATCTTCTACTAAGACCAATCTTTTCAAAAGACAAATCATGTTCTGCTTTTATTCTAAGTAGTTTGAAGGTGTATGGTGTGTGTTTATGTGATAGGTGGTGGAGAGAGGTCTGCGGCATGTACTGGTGTTGGAGGATGATGTGAGGTTTGAGCCTCGCTTTAAAAGGAGGTTACAGACAATCATGGAAGATGTTGAAAAAACTCAGTTGAACTGGGACCTCATGTAAGGACAACACCAGAAAAGCACAAACCTTATCTAAGTCAAACCTTATCAAAGCTCATGAGAACACAGTTGATCTTCATCTCTCCTTGGTTTTCTCCACAGATATGTTGGCCGTAAGCGGATGCAGGTGGCTCAGCCGGAGGTGTCTGTAGAAGGTGTGAATAACCTGGTGGAGGCCGATTACTCATACTGGACTCTAGGTTATGCTCTCTCACAACAGGGGGCCAGGAAACTCCTCGCTGCCCAGCCACTTGGCAAGATGCTCCCTGTGGATGAGTTCTTGCCAGTCATGTTCAACAAACACCCAAAGTAAGCGAGATTGATTGTATGAGTACATGAATGGATGGATAGATTAATTGATTGATTGATTGATTGATAGGTTAATCAATAGATGTAATGTTAGATAAAATGGATTGATGGTTGAATAGATGGACTGTTTGGTGGTTAGCACTATCGCCTCACAGCAAGAAGGTTGTTGGTTCGAGGCCTGATTGCGCCAGGTGGCATTACTGTGTGGAGTTCACATGTTCTCCCAGTGTTTGCATGTGTTTCCTCCAAGTGTTTCATTTTCATCCACAGTCCAAAGGCTGATGATATAGGTGAATTGGATAAATTAAATGGCCGTAGTGTATGAATGGGTGTGAATGAGAAAGTGTGTGGATGTTTTCTAGCACTTGGGGTTCATGGGTTAAGGGCATCTGCCACATAATAATATATGCAAGTAATTGGTGGTTCATTCCGCTGTGGCGACCCCTAATAAATCAGGGACTTAGTGAATGAGTGAGGGATTGTTTGGTCGGTCTGTAAATAAAGTTGATGGAAGGATCGACAGATTGATTGATTGATTGATTGATTGATTGATTGATTGATTGATTGATTGATTGATTGAT
>CAIGQW010000259.1:3454397-3464421 GCA_903798125.1 Danio choprae
TGTATATATATAAATATGTAGACCACAATATTGTTTTGTTTATGCTTCCACATGCATCATCCTTACACAAAGACCAGTTTTTAGGCCCCAAAACAAAGTTATTTTGTAAAAAAAAAAAAAAAACAGCTTGTTGTTAACAGCTTTTTAGACTCTGGAAAAAGTCACTGCATTTGAAATGGCATACTTCTGTACTATATATTTTGTACAGTTTTGTAAAACAGTATACAAAAGCTGTCCAAATTGGTAGATCAAAAAAATATTTGGTGAGAAGTACTCAGATGACCTACTTCTGTTTAGAGATTTATTTTCAATAAACTTTTTTCCATCCCTTGAAGCCACATGAAAGGATTTACGTTTAGAAATTAATCAATTGGCACTGGTTGGTCATGTGATAATGGCAAAATGGTGGATGTAGTACAAGCTTTTAATTAACAGTAGGGTGAGCTGGTTTTACATTGGTTTTGTTTCTGTAGTTGGATTTTTAACTTGTTTTGATATGTTGTCTTTTACCTGTTTTCCAGTTTTCTTTTATTGTAAAGCACTTTGTGCTTAATATCTGTAAAAGGTGCTGTAAAAAAATTTCTTTTACTTACTTACTTAATTACAAGTTTCATTCATGCAACTCATGTTTCCACTATATGGAACATAATTATTTAAACAGACATTGTTTTTTAAAAATAGAAAAAATTTGTAATATGTAAATACAATTCCGTATGCTTTGTAGTTCATTAAACCCATGGACAAAAAACAAAGTTCCACACCATTCCTGTTGTCACAACACAAATCAATTAAGTTAACTTAACGAATTAAAGTGGATTAAACATAAAATAATCAAGTTGTCCCAAAATAATCTCATGATCTGTTTTGCTTCAGCTCATTTTTAAAAAAATACGGTAGTTTGAACATGCAGCAAAAAAAATGTAGATGTAACATTTTATAAGCTATAGTTTAAAAAAAACTAAAACTATAGTCTAGGAATGTGTTAAAATAACACTGTTTTGTTCAAACCTCCTTTTAGTTTTCCTCCTTCAACATTTGAATCCTCTTTAACCCCTCTTTTCTTTCTTTTCCTGTGTTTTTCTCCCACTTACTGCACACTATTGGTATTAGTTCAGGGGCAGGGCTTATCGTTCAACCCTCCTCCTACTTTGAAGAGAGAGAGAGAGAAACAATAGACTTTAATCACTCATGTGGCCACAGCAGAGAGACTGCCAAGCTCTTCTCGAATTAGACTTAGGGTGAGAGACAGAGACTTTATTAGACTTCTAAACACAGACTGTTTCCACTTTACACAAACGGACACTAGGGCACGATCTGGAAGACCACAAGTGATAAATGCCCTCCTGAGACGTAAACACACAGGCCTTCGATACTGGAGTGCTGGTTCTCTACAACCCTGAGCATGTGTGGGCAACCTGCCCGGGCATTATGATATCACACTACCCGCTGGCATCACTGCTCCCCTGGCCGCCTGTGCCACAGCTCCTGGACATAGATGGGGATGGAGGGGTGGCCCTGCAGAGGTACCAGCCACGGTCCCCAGAGACCGGCCCTCGATACTGGGTCAGTAACTTACAAATTGTATTTCATTTGCTGGTTTGCATGCGTACTTTTAAGTTGGGCTCTGTTGGTTGAGGTTTTTCAAAGCTGATAAGTCGAAGAACCAAAACTTAAACGATCATGAATATAATTATAGAAATTTGTATTTGGCTTTTACTCTGTGTAAAATCCTAAACAACATACATTGTAGTCATGTTGTCTAAAAATGTTGCGTTTCACATTGCAATAGCATTACCTTTATTTAGCTGGAATTTACATTTAGCATGGGTTCGTACTTGTAATTGGATTCTCTTGGTTTGATTGATCTGTATCAAAAACAAAAACTACACATTTGGTCCTGGTTTGCTTAGCATTCACATTGTCATTTTTTAAGACTAAATGCACTTAGTAGGTGCATACACAATTACTTTTTAATCAGTTGAGACACGTTTCCATGTCTAAAATGACTATTTAATTATGATAAACAACATCATGACTTTATACGAAAGCAAAAATAGCTATGATTTAGCAATATGTACTTTTAATAGTCACGTCTTGTAACATTATGTACTGTTTTTAGTTTATTGTAGATGATCCATGCATGCGTTCATATTTCAGTTGAACTGCATCAGAGTTTGTTTGGAAGCAGACCACTTACCTTTTCTGTGCTCATCAGTGTTTCAATTACTGTTCACACTTTTTTTTTAATGAAATAGAATCTCACTTTGTGTTAGGGTTCATGTGTTCACACTTGGCAGGTTTGGTTTCATTGAAGTGACCTCAATTGTTACAATTGTTCTGTTAGTGCAGTTCATATGAATAAGTGTGAATGCTGCCATCTCATTGGTGCACGCCAAGACCGATGAAATAAAGGGCACTGGTAGGTTTCCAGACTAATAGACTAACAGATCTTCATGATTAATTTGTTGTTGAATCACACCACACTGGTAGCGGTTCTTGTTCATGGAGAATTGTTGTTTAATCAGATTCCACCAGTGCTGATGTATGAATTTCAATCAAGCCGCATGGATTTGGTTCACTAAAAGAACCGTTTTATAAGAATTGTTTGTTATGGAATCAGACTCCATCCGTCACATGACATGGATTTGGTATGAGAACCAACTCATAAGACTCGTTTATTGGGGATTTGTTGCAATGCATGAATATAGCCACTAAATAGAACCGAATCATAAGAATTGTTCATTAGGGAATCAGACTCCACTGGTCACCCTGTATGGATTTGGTTATCTAAAATAATCATTTAAATTCGTTAATTTCTGGTCAGTAGACTGTGTGGCGGTGCAGCGGTATAGTATGTGCAATTGGAAATTCCTTCTTTTTTAAAACAGAACCTGTACTGAATCAAATCAAAGTAGTCCTAAGTCAAACCTCTTTAATCCACTTAACACTCATGGATGTCAATATAAGGATTTAGTTTTATGAATGCAAGTTTCAACTTTGTTCATATGTAATAATGCTCAAGTAAACGCATTGGTATTACCCAGTGTGATGCAGTAGTTAAAATTCTATTGTTTATAAAATGTCCTAGATTAGCAGTTTTGAACATGAGCCAAACATTTAAGGAAGCTGAATCATCTTCAGGGATGAAAAGGAAACACAACAGTGAATGTGGGCCTCCAAAAAGCCCCTGAGTCGTTTAACCAGATATAAATGAAGTAGCAGAGTTCAGGGGATGTGGTGTGTTTGTGTGTATCTGGTAGTGGGAATGGTGTGTGGGGGTTTCACAGCCGGAAAAGCTTTCTCTGTCAGCGCTTTTTCAATAGTCATGCTGACCGCTGGTGACTCGGTCTGTCTGACCAGCACTGACCAGAACTGTGCGTTTCAATTCAGGGAAACGGTGTTATTGTGTTATACAGAAAGAGACTCAGCAATATAATGTTCTCATTGTGGAGAGAGAGAGCTGTAAGGTGGAGTTATGAATGATGGATGCAGTGTGTGTGTGAGTGTTTGACAGCTCATATTAGGAACGGCTTCATTTTACAAAGGTGAAAGATAAATGTATTATGTTATTGAAGTTAATGTACATAATTTGATAACAATAATAATACTTACTATTATGTTGCTCTAATAGTGAGGCCATTAAGAGTAATAAATCAATTGTAAAGTAAATAAAAAAAGTAAATAATTAGATTAGGGCTGCACAATACTCAAATATGAGATGTTGTTGAGTATTGCGATATCGATATTTCTTACGATATAAAATTTTTCTAGAAAAAAGCAATTTTTATTAGCTTTGTTAATAAATCATTTATGTAATGATATGAAAATAAACAGGTAAAGTAAAATTTCAGATCTAGTTGATTCTAATTCAGATTAAAAAACTGTGTAATGGTGCAAACATATAGTCTTCAAAACACTATGAATGAGTGAAAACCTCAGCAGATATTCTGACTCTGATTGCCTGTTGTCATTATCCTTTAGTATTTTTTTCAGCTCTGGGTTCACCTTTGGGCCGCTTCAGCCAAAACAGCAACTACTGGGGAGGTTGAGATAAAGATAGTAAGGCCCCATCTGATTTGGTAAAATTAAGATAAATAACCAATGCATAAAATAAATGTAATTTATCCCACATGCCTGCAATGCGTATATTGCATATACTATTATAGTGATAATTTGTGATATATTGTGCAGCCCTAAATTATATTCACACAATAGTTACATATTCAGAATAAAATAATTAAAATTAGATTAAAAAATTATTAGAATTGAATTTGCATTTTATTTTGCTGGTTAACACTTTATCTTTGATGCACTACAGCTATGGCCATGATTTTAATGGAAAAAAACTGTAAAAATGCTACAGTTAAAATCCATAACCTGGTTGCCAGTAAGTTTCTTTATTATATACAGTGTATAACTGTCAATTTACTTTACCAGAATGCCTTGCACACTTCAATTTTGATGCTGTTTTGTGGACATTACTATGGAACTTTTTTCTCATTGGTGATGTACATTAGAGTTTTATGTTACATCTACAGTATGTAATGTTTATTGCATTACTATGGTGTCGTGTGTGTTACCATGAAGATGTTAAGTAGATGTGTGAATGACACTGAACACTTTTTTTGTTAGTATTGTCTTCTGTTTATAGGAAAAGTTGTTTGTGATGAGCATTGCTTCATTACATGACTTTCTCATCACCACATGCTTTTGGTTATCTATGTGTTACAAAGGTACAATGTGTAGATTTTAATACTACAAAACATTGGTACATAAATTATGAAACACGGTAGTTTACAATTAAAATTCATGCAAATCTTTCATAGTTTCTAAAGTAATTTAAAAAATACAACTATTACAGATGCGTTAAATGTTATGTATTTATTTTACAGTATATGTAAAATAGAAAAAGCTGATATTTTTGTATAAATATTGTAATAAAAATAACAGTTTTTACTTTTTTTTCCCCAAATTCAATCAGACTTGATGAGCATTTGTGATCAAAACCTTTACAAGATCACTTGAGGTATAAAACGGTCCACATTTTTACTGCTAGTATGTAACGCTCAGGCATAATAGGACATAAAGATTGACAGAAAGAGAGAAAAAAGAAAGATCCATCCTTATCCAGCATCCTGCCTCAAGTCTCTTCCTCTCACACTGGAGAGTTTCCGGGTATTGTTCCTCTGACAGCATATTGTTCCTCTCACAGTGAGGCCATAGAGAGCTCCCTGCAGTCCACACACATACTCAACATAGCTCACATACACACGCGCACTCATTCACGTCCATTCAAACACATTCAATTAAATACCAAACCCGCACATGCACAGACCAGCACAAAATGACTTTGTCTTTCACAGCTCCAAAACGCTCATTCTCAGTTCTGCCATGTGGGACCCCGACCACCCTTCACCCCATCCATGACATTCTCACTCTCTCTTTCACTCTTTTCATTTTCCAAGTTATCTTGCGATTATTCTTCCCATCCACAACTGCTTCAAACTGGAATCCAGAGTTGTGTAACTCTTCTGCTTTCATGGTTATATCACTTAAAGCACTTTACAACCTTGCTGTACTCATATATCCTTCACTGCAGTTACAGAACCTGGTTGTTAAAGTTTGATAGGGCCTTAATGGTCGTTAATGGCTTTGTTTTTGTAGCCTTAATGATGAAAATGGTGGCCAAAGTTCAAGATGGGTCAGGGCGTTCTGCATATTCTGCTAGCCGTAAATGCTGATATAGCTGCTGATTTTTTTTCTGCTTGAAGCAGCAAAGCCTCTTCACAACCTTTGTAGTCAAGTGATCAAGGACTGGGGTCAATGCACTCATACATTCAGCATATATGGCACGTAACATTCACTCATGCTGAAGTCAATATGGGTCAGTGCCATCATACATTGAGGAAGCTTTTGTGCAGACCGCAAGTGCGTGTCTGGAATTATGCTGAATATAGGAATCGCTAGCTAAGCACTCTTAGTTTTTGCAGGACTTCTCTTTTTGGTGTGTGTTTTTTTTGAAAGTGACAACTGATGGTTGGTTGCTAGCCGGTGTTTCCTTGCACTTGGTGAGTCACAGGTATTGAAGGAGAATTTAATTCAGTAATTCACAGACAGTTTTGCAATCGGTGACAAAGAAGCACGAGGACTACTGGAGTTTACTCAAGTGCTGTAGTCATGAATGAAACACTGTAAGTCATCAAAAAAGCGAATAAGTTGTCATTTGTGGCCTGTGTTGGTGTTCATATGGGAAATGCAGGTTTGAATCTGGCTAATTTTAAGTCCAGTTTTTTCTATTGTACTTTGAAAAGTTCTCTGCTGAAAAATCCACCATTGATAATCACCAATATAACGTGTACTTTACCCACGCAAACACAGGGAGAACATGCAAACTCCACACAGAAATGCCAACTGACCCAGCCGAGGCTTGAACCAGCGACCTTCTTGCTGTGAGACGACAGCGCTACCAACTGCGCCATCGTATCGGCTTAGTCCTTTTATTCATCAGGGGTCGCCACAGCGAACTGAATCACCAACTTATCCAGCATATGTTTTACACAGCGGATGCCCTTCCAGCTGCAAAACAGTACTGGGAAACATCCATACACACCTATTCACACATGTACACTGCGGCCAATTTATTTTATTCAATTCACCTATACCACATGTCTTTGAGAACATGCAAACTCCACACAGAAATGCCAACTGACCCAGCCGGGACTCAAACCAGTGAACTTATTGCTGTGAGGCGACAGTGCTAACCACTGAGCCACAGTGTCACTTATACACTAAAATATTTTTTAAGATTTTCAAAATGTTGGGCACCACAAAAATAGATTGGAAAAAAGGACCAAAAAAATAGATTTGCATTTTGTACCCAGAAATTTTGGGAATACACTAAAAGATTTTTACAGATTTTCAAAATGTTGGGGACCACAAACATAGATTGGACAAAAAGGACAAAAACCCTTTATTTCTATAGTGTGGTTTACCGCGAAAGACAACACACCACACAGCAACAAATTTCCAACCAGGGTCCCGAATTTGAACACAGGAAATCTCGCAAAATCTCTCTAGAGTTGATAATAAATATGACAGATTTAAGTGGATTGAACATAAAACAATTGTGTAAGAATTGTAAGAATGTAAAGAATTGTAAGAAAAATGTAAGAATTGTGTTGTTTCAACTGATTTTAAATAAGTAGTTTGAACAAACAGCAAACGTTATCTTTTGAGCATGACTTGCATGCAGATTTGTCTTCAGGGTTCTGCCCAATCTTCAGGATTTCTGAAAAACATCAGAGGCGCTCTGACTGTGAATTGTAAATATTCAACATCTTGAATATTTACAATTCGCAGTCAGAGTGCCTCTGATGTTTTTTGAGCCGATTAAGTCAGCCCTAACACATCTCTCACCACAGGAAAATCTGATAAGAGTATCTTTAGAACCACCAAGCTAATCTAGCATTAGGATTGTTGGAAGGGGAAAAATCGTCTCAAAATCAACCCGATTATCTTGTGGTGTATCTGTCCAGCCTAAGGTAATTGGGAGCAACACCACCTCAGGTTTGCTTGAAGAGAGATTTATACTAGTTCACCAGTTTGACCAGCACTATACTGGCTCTAACCGCCACAAACCAGCCTGGAATTCATGCTGGATTTTTTTTAGCAGGGTTCATGCCCCCTCCTTGCTCTCTCTGTCAAAAAGTGGTCATAAGTGCATAAATCAGGGCTTAATTGTAAGGATGCTTTGTGACACAGTTGTCAGTGTTTTGTAAATGGTTCTGCAATATATTCTACAATACTGTTGCAAATGATTCTTCTTTGATTGTACAGTATACAGTGCTCAACATATATGAGTACACCCCATTTTGAAAATGAATATTTTTATCCATTTCTCAGTGAATATGGGTAATATATTTTGGTACATTTGAACAAAACAGATTTATTAAACAGATATATTTATTAAAATAATATTTTAGTCACAGAACATCTTTAGAAATGGAAAGATAATACAGATAAAGATACCTTTAAATTCATTCAAAATATTGCAAAAACAAATTACAACGTACAACATTTCAACAAAATTTTATATATTTTTGTTTCTCTTGATTTTTGCTATTTTTGAACATTTTATTTTATATTTTCCCCTAACATATAACTTTGGGCTACTAATTTTCTGAACCATTATTGTAAATTATTTTGTTAAATTATCCAGATTTGGCTTCAGTACTGACTAATCTAATGTATATGCACAAATATAATATTGTAAATCATCCTATAGAAAATATAAATTTAAATAAGAGATTTGTGGGGGGTGTACTCATATATGCTGAGCACTGTAAGTATAAAAATGTGCTTGCTTGTAGATATATACATTTCTGTTTAAAATTTTAAGATTAACATTAACATAACATTTTAAGTTAAGTTTTTATACTTGCAAAGAAGGCATTTATTTAATCAAGCACACAGTAAAACATGATTTTGAGTAATATAATTTTTTTTTTAAATAACTAATTAAACATAGGGCAGCACGGTGGCACAGTGGGTAGCACAATCGCCTTACAGCTAGAAGGTCGCTGGTTCAAGCCCTGGCTGGGTCAGTTGGCATTTCTGTGTGGAGTTTGCATGTTCTCCCTGTGTTGGTGTGGGTTTCCTCAGGGTGCTCCGGTTTCCCCCACAAGTCCAAAAACATGTGGTAAGGTGAATTGGGTAAGCTAAATCGTCTGTAGTGTATGAGTGTGTGTGAATGAGTGTGTATGGATGTTTCCCAATGATGGGTTGCAGCTGGAAGGGCATCCGCTGCGTAAAACATATGCTGGATAAGTTGGCGGTTCATTCTGCTGTGGCGACCCCAGATTAATAAAGGGACTAAGCCGAAAAGAAAATGAATGAATTATTAATTAAACATATGGGTGGTGCAGTGGGTAGCGCTGTCGCCTCACAGCAAGAAGATCACTGATTCGAACCTTGACTGGGTCAGTTGCCATTGTGGGTTTTCCCCACAAGTCCATAGACATGCGCTATAGATGAATTGGCTAAGCTAAATTGTCCGTAGTGTATGTGTGTGAATGAGTGTTTTTCCCAGTGATGGGTTGCAGCTGGAAGGGCATCCGCTGAGTAAAACATATGCTGGATAAGTTGGCGGTTCATTCTGCTGTGGTGACCCCTGATTAATAAAGGGACTAAGCCAAAAAAGAAAATGAATGAATGAAGGAATTAAGCATATATTAAATTGTATTTTATGCCTATGGCAATGCTATTTTTAGCATCACGTGATCTTTCAGAAATCATGCTGATTTACTTCTTAAGAAATGCTTTACACAAAACAGCCTGCCTAATCATTTTGTGGAACTACCTTTTTTCATGATTCTTTAATTATTGGAAGGAACTACATATATCTGATTAGTTTTCATAACAATATAAAAATACATATATATATATATATATACTTCAGTTCCTTCTTGTAGTGGCCTGATGAGTAAATTAACAGTACATTTTCCATTTGTGTGTGAACTATCCCTTTTAACATTGTATAGCATTATAAAACTCTAGCATTCTCCATGGATGTGTCAGTCTGCATCACTGCACTATTGAACTTCCTCTGTGGAATTTGGTTCAGCGAGTGTATGATAATGGATCAAGTTAATAAAGCTGATAATATGACTGCTGTCACCGTGCTGTGACGTGATGCCTCTGGCTGAAGTCTATAGGGGGAAATCACTCAACTGGGGCAGAAGTTTTATACCCCATGTGTATAGAGCAAGAGGTTACACAGGGTCAATCAGTGAATGCACAGCTGTGTATATAAGGCATAATGTAGAAAACAAGCATTCCTCTAATGGTGTGTGTTGGAGGTACTGTAAAGAGATTGAGCTGGAGTGTGTGCCGCTAAACTCTCGTTCTGGGAGGTCTGTGAATCATCTTAGCTGCGGTAGATGACAGGTGTGAAGCCACTCAGGTCACTGCAGCAGTTACATAAACACACACACACACACACACACACACACACACACACACACGA
>CAIGQW010000259.1:3465903-3518807 GCA_903798125.1 Danio choprae
TCCATCCATCTGTCTGTCTGTCCATCTGTATATCCTGTCCATCCATCCATCTGTCTGTTTTTAATCCATCCATCTGTTTTTCCTTCATTCATCCATCCATCCATCCATCCATCCATCCATCCATCCATCCATCCCTCATCTGTTCCTTCTGTCTGTCGGTCTGTCCATCAATCTGTCCACATTTTATCTACACACCCATCTGTCCATCCATCCATCTGTCTGTCCTTCATTCATCCATCTGTTAATTTCATCCGTCCATCCATTCCATCCATCTATCCATCTACACATCCATTTGTCCATCCATCCATCTGTCTGTCGTTCATCAATCCATCCCTCATCTGTTCCTTCTGCCTGTCAGTCGGTCTGTTCATCCATTCGTCTGTCCATTCTCTGTCTGTATTCCATCCATTCATCCATCCATCCATCCATCCATCCATCTGTCTGTCTGTCCATCTATATATCCCGTCCATCCATCCATCTGTCTGTCCATCTCTTTGTCTGTCTGTCTGTCTGTCTGTCTGTCTGTCTGTCTGTCTGTCTGTTAATATAGCACCCCTCGATCCATCTGTTTATGATTATGGTGGCAGATGGTAACATGGGGGTCCAAACCAGACTTGCCACACTGACCAATTAAAGCTTATTAACTCCAGGTCAAAGGGGGAGCTTAACTACACCTACTTACTCGCTACAAACAACTGGCCCCTATATCAGCCATCAAAGAATGCAGACAAGGATTTTCCTGTTTCTGACCAATTCCAGGATATTAAACGCATTCTTCAAGTTTATCTTAATTCTGACTGTATAATTAGTCCACCACAGTTCCTGTCAAGTTCTGTTATTATGATGTTCAAAACACCGTCAAACCTCTTACTTTATATACTTTATTTTCATTTCACTTCCCCTCTCCAGCTGAAAATGGTTAAGCCGTATGTACAATGTGTTGTATTTTGTATTAATAATGCTTAGGTGACCCAGATGTTTCACATAAATGTAGAAAAACATTGCAATAAATTTAGGATTGACAGAAAACACTGAAAGCCAATGAAAAAGAAGGTTGCATCACATTGAGTAAGAAGGAATCAATTCAACGGGAAGGTGATGTGTTTTGGAAACAGCATAAAACACTCAAATTCCAATTGGAGCAGATCATAACAATTAAACTTTGTTTATTCGTTTATTCTGTGTTAAAGTTGCTGACTCAGAGCAGAATCATGTCACACTGCCCTCTACTGGGTATTGATGATATATTAACACACATTTAAGATTGACACATAAACACATACACACACACTGTTCTGTACACGTTTTTCCTCCTGCTACCACAGACGCACGTTTCAGGAATGATGGTTTAGTTTCTGGGAAGTGTGTTTCTGTTAGTGTTCTGCTCAGTTCCAGCCATTGGAGGATGCTCACAGATGTTTTTACCACATATTTCACAATGACAGTGTTTCCACTGTGGTGCATTTAGCCTGTACTTCTGATTGCACTCAGTGGGGAAGATGCTTCTCTCTTCTTTGTTTTGTTTCAGTTTTCTTTCATCCGAAAACCCTAGGAGCGACTCAAGGACTTTCAGTTCTTCATTCCTATTACAGTAATGTCAGTGTGACGTTCATTTGTGCTGATTTGGAAAAGAAGGTGGAAAAGAAAGTAGCTTGCCCAGATAAAGGAAAATAAATACCAAAATGTATCATTTGTTTGATTTGGAAATAAACACAAGCATAGTGCATTTTAAACGTTGCCTAATATTTGTTTATAAAATTATATACTGTATAACCAATAACAAATGCATAAAACTGTATAACACGTGCATTAGGAAACTATAAACCTTTGGTCACATGCTGCAAATTTTGTCAGATTTTACAGGTCATTTGGACATTCCTTGAATTTGATTGCACTTCTTTAAAGCAGCTTTAATGTGTCATCAAGGCAGCATTTATTAAATGTAAAACAAAATTATATTAAATATTTATTTACTTATTGTATGTAGTTTCAAATGAAATTATTACTCCAGTCATTATTGCTTTTATTACTATTACCATTAATAATAAGAATATCAATAATAATAATAACAATAGTAATTAATATTACAGTGATTTCTGAATGATCATGTGACTCTGAAGACTGGAGTAATGAAGCTGAAAATTCATCTTTAAAATCACTGGAATAAATTATTAAATTAAATTATAAACTACTTTTGAACAGTTCTTTTATAGTGCAATAACATTTCACAATTTTACAGTTTTATTGTAGTTTTGATTAAATAAATCAAGCCTTGGTGAGCAGGATAAGCTTATTTTAAAACATTTAAAAATCTTACTGACCCCAAACTTTTGACCGGTAGTGTATGTGTATATATATATATATATATATATATAATTTATTTATTTATTTATTTTTACACATGGATGTCGATTGTTGATAGATGAACAAAAGAAATAAACAGAAAAATGTTTACCAATAGTAGTTCAGGGGTGTGTCCCAACAAGTTTGTTTTAGTAAGTTGTTTTGAACTCCTGAAACAAACTCTAAACAAACTTAGTTGGGGTTTGAAATGACAATAAACCAATTATAGTCTACTCTATACTCTATAAAAATGGTGTTATTTAGTTTAGAACATTCAAAAATCCTGAAAACCATCATTTTTAAAAGGGATAATTAAAAAACCCTGAAAATTCTGTCATGATTTACTCACTCTTTACTTGTTGATATTCTTGTTTCTGTTGAGCACAAAAGAAGATATTTTGAAGAAAGCTGAGAACCTGCAACCATTTACTTCCATAATATTTGTTTTTCCTACAGTAAAAGTCAATGATTACCGGTTTTCAGCTTTCTTCAAAGTACATTCTTTAGTGTTCAACAGAATAAAGAAACTGCTAAAGGATTGAAACCACTTGAAGGTGACAAACAGTAATACTATATATATTAAATCAAGTGGCGGTTCATTCCGCTGTGGCGACCCCAGATTAATAAAGGGACTAAGCCAAAAAGAAAATGAATGAATGAATTAAATCAGGTATCAAATCGGCATATTAGAATGATTCCTGTACCATAGAAGGCTGAAGTAATTATGCTGAAAATTCAGTTATGCAAACACAGATATAATATATACATACATATATTAAAATATTATACTTTTATTTAATTATAACTTAAAAATATAAAAAATTATTTAGTTGTAATAATATTTCGATATAAATGTAGATTTTGTGAACATTAAAAACGTAAAATCCTGCTGCAAAACAGTAGTGTTTGCTTTTCCGAACACAATAAGTGATTTTGCCACAGGCCTAGACTGTTATTTAACAGAATCAAACAACATACTGAAAAATATGACATTGAGTTATAGCAATAACAGATCACAGATTCATAAGAATTATGAATCACAGATCGACGCTTTTTATCGGACAACCTCCAGGAAGAGCTAATGTCGCCTGGCACGTCATAACAGTTAGAAACACACCACAGCTGAAGGTTTTCTTCCCAGCGCCCTCTAGCTCCGGCTCTGGCCCTGTCTGCGTCAGCTCAGTTTATTACTCCTCTGCTGACGCTGGTGCAGCACAGCAGTCCCAAATCACATCATAAATCTCCCCATATATGCACTAGGCCTACTTCTTCTTTATCCCCTAGTTTTTTGCAAGCACCACTGATGCTGTAGACATGATAACAGGCTCTTCGGTCAGGTACGGTGACAAGCGGCACAAAGATTTGGGAGGCTGCAGGCAGGAAGTGGGAGATTTCCTGGAATGTGTGTGTTTTTCCCCCACTGTGGTGCAATAACAGCAGTCTCGTTACTCATGTCAGTGTGCTCCATAGCTTCACAGGCCCTGTGCGAGTGTGTGTTTACGTATGTTTGTGTGTGCTGGAGGAGAGACTAACTGGAGACTGGGATTGTTCTCTAGGGAGGTTTGGACTCTGTATGTCTCTGTTGGTGTCGACAGGACTGATATCCTCCGTCTCTCCTGGGATACTTTCTATCATTCCCTTTAAGCCAGGTTTCTGAGCTCATCCCCCATGACTGCCCACCCAAAACTACACATCTTGCTGTAAGTCAGTTAGAGGGATAGTTCACTTAAAATTGAAAACTCTCTCATACTTTTCTCATCTTCACTTTTTTTGGTTTCTTTTTTACAAAGAGCACAAAAGGCTGTAAACAGACCCAGATATAGTTTTTTGGGAACACTTTACAATAACAGTACATGAATAATGTTGTGTTACTATGTAAACTAAACATTACTTTATTATAAAGTAATGATGAATTAATTAACTCATGGACTCCTTATGCACGTCCGTCTAGTGCGTTTACACTGAATAACAATAGAAAAGTGTTCTGTCAACATGAACAGTTTAAACAGGAGTTCATGAGTATTTAGGATGAGTTAATGGTGACGTCCCCCTCCAAGTAATGTCATGATATAATTATACATTAACAGCTCATGTTCATAAATTGGTTACATTTAGCTTAAACTTAAATTTTAATTAAGACACTAATTAAAAATCATGTACTAACAAGTAATTAAGGTAGCCGTTATTCACACATGAACTCTTGTGACTCATGTTGTAGTTAAAGTTGGTTCAAGGTTAGTGCATGCATTAACTTATCATTCATTTATTATTAAGTAATGTTTAGTTTACATATTAATGCATCATTATTGATGTGCTATTATTGTAAAGTGTTACAGTTTTTTGTATTTTAAATGTAAATGTAAATTAAAAATGTAAATATGTACAGTCAAAGGTCATGAATTAGCCTAACATTCATGATTTATGAATGTTAGGCTATATCTTTGTTTATTTTACCAAAAAGTAAAAGTACAGTAAAACAGGTAATTGTGAAATGTAAATATATATGTGTAATTTACTCCTGTTTTCAGCATTGTAAGTCCAGTATTCAGACACTTTATTATTATTCAGATTATTGCTGAAGTGGGAGGAAAAGTGCTGCAAATGTAAATACAGTATTTGTGCTGTAATTTATTTACAGTAAGTTACTGGTGGACAGTTGCCAGTAAGTTACCATAGATTCTACAGGAAATTGTTAACAGTGAATGTAGAACAACTTCAAAATAATTTCACTTTAACCATATGTTGCACTTTAATACTTTTGACCCCTACAGTAGGGCCAAAAGTAACTCAAAGGTGGGTTAAAAGTAACACAATATGTGCTACATTTATTGGTATAGTCTTGTTTATTTTAAATATATCGGACTATGACATTGTTAATATGTTAACTGCAAACATATGTTGTCCTTTATGTTTGCCAAAAATGATAAATAATGTTTTCATTTAAAATTTCCGTTCCATCAAAAGTAACCCAAACAATAAAAAATATTATTATTTCAACATTTTTCTATTATTGACAATATGCATTCATTTGATAAAACATCTGAGTTGAAACACTGCAAACTCTAATGTGGTAGCGAAAAATAAGGTATTGGCTATTAGCAGTGGTCCATAAATAACAGTGTTACTTTCGTCCCCACAGGAACTCTTGCCATTTAAACCTGATTTACTTTTAAACTGAAAAGCTCAGACATTGCTAAATTAAGGATGTGTTATTGCACTTAATAACCTTTAGATTGATCATTATTTTGGGGCCTCACAGTGGCGCAGTGGGTAGCACGTTCGCCTCACAGCAAGAAGGTCGCTGGTTCGAGCCTCGGCTGGGTCAGTTGTCGTTTCTGTGTGGAGTTTGTATGTTCTCCCTGTGTTGGCGTGGGTTTCCTCCGGGTGCTCCGGTTTCCCCCACAAGTCCAAAGACATGCGGTATAGGTGAATTGGGTAGACTAAATTGTCCGTAGTGTATGAGTGTGAATGGGTGTGTATGGATGTTTCCCAGAGATGGGTTGCAGCTGGAAGGGCATCCGCTGCGTAAAACATATGCTGGATAAGTTGGCGGTTCATTCCGCTGTGGCGACGCCAGATTAATAAAGGGACTAAGCCGAAATGAAAATGAATGAATGAATGATCATTATTTTGACACGTGATAAGAGAAGCACAGCTTGTGATAAGGAAAAAAGTACAATAATTTACTTTCTGCACTTAAAAACTGAAATACAAACCTAAATGCAGGACACAGTGATGAAATCAAGTGATATTTGGCAGCTCTGTCAAGGGTTGCATGTGGAATATACTGTTATAGCCTGGAAAGCAAATGTCAGGGCTGTTACTTTCGTCTCACGTTACTTTCATCCCCGCTCCCCCCTACTTTTGGTTTGGTTACAGTACCAAATTAATTTCGCATTGTCATTAAAAAAAAGACATTTAGCTTTTTTGCTACTCTGATTTTTTTGACCAAACAACAACAGAGGGTTAAACAGGTTGCATTTTTGCTAATTAGTATTAATCACTACAGATTTTTTTAAATAACCACCTCCTACTCTTTTGCGTTTAGTCCCGACAACTAGAAATGAAATCAGATTAGTCTGCCATTACTGCTGATGCTGTGGTGCTGTGCGTACATTGCATACAGATACTTACTGTAACTATTCCCTAGGGCTAAAGCTGTGTATGACATCAGAGGTGTATGTGTGTGTGTGCATGTCAGTATGTGTGCACGTCAGCCGGGTCCAGCCCAAACGCCTGCCATTTGTCAGGTCTTGTTGTTGTGCACTGCAATGACATCACTCCCCTTTGAGGGCAAACAGCTGTCCCTTGAGGCGGACCAAAGGGTCGTGACCTCTCCCACTGCTCCTCCACGCTTCCCAGAGCCCCTGAGGAGCAGCCGAGCCCAGGACACCCAGCCAGACCAGCCTGGGAACTGGAGCAGATCCCAGAAATTGAGGGTTTCCCTTCTGGAGCCCCGCTGGCCTTGCTGACCGGCCATCTCTCTGACCAGACCCGCTCCTCTGTCCATGAGAGGGGGTCCCTGTTTAAATACACTTCACTTAGTGGATTTGTTGTGACTGTAGATGGCTAATGTTGCGTGATGTTGACGGTGATGTAGTGGGGTTTGAAGGAGTCTTGTGATAGGTTGTCAGGGTTGTCCTGTGGTTTCATACGTGCAGTTTTGCTAATGCAGTCTTGGTCCAGGTTTCCAGAATATTAACCACAGTCTAGGATACTAACCACAGGGATTAACAAAGCACTCGACTAAATTCCATGTTGATGGAAATTATAGATTGAAAATGATTTGCTGTTGGACCAGACTCTGCAAGTGCCGATTGTTACTCTGAAAAAATCTGTCACAATTTATGGAACCACATACAAACATCTGTACTGTTGAGAGGGATGTAAATATGTCCTGCACACTTTCTCTGAATAAAAAAAAAGACTGAAAATAGCCATAAAGGCACCATAAAAGCAATTAGTTTGAATCTATTGGTTTAATAAAAGAAAACAAATCATCACTTTATATCATGGACACATTCAGTTTATATTTTAACAATGTATTTCTTTCAGTTATAACATAATTTAACACAGAATATATTAGTTTTGCAAGAAATACATTTGATTTACATTTATCTGAATTTTACGTAAATAAAACTGAACAAAAATAATCTAATTAAGGACAAAGCTACATGGCAAACTGATGAATCTAAATATTTACTAAGATATATGAGTCTAGTAAATTTCTGTTAATGTTTTACTAGTTCCAGTTGAGGCTACTTGTTAATCAATTTAGAGGGGCATACAGTGTTCTAATTGGGTTAGGAAAGTCTCCCAGGAAAAGTCTCCTCATGGTTAAACCCCCACTCAAAAGCACAATAGTGAGTCCTAAACACATTACAATTAGGTTCCGTTTGCTAATATTAGTCAGCTACATTTAGTTACCATGAACCAGCTAGCAAAACTTATACTTCTAAAGCATTATATCATCTTAACATTCTAAAATAAGCGCGAACGCAAACTTTGACTAACTATAAACAGTTAGATGTTAAGATGAGGAAATACTGTAGCAAATGAATTGCTCATTGTTAATACATTTTAGTCAATGATTCACCTAATGTTACCTAATCAAAGGTGCTACGCTTTTCTGTCATAGGCTTTGTTTAGTTTATGCACAAAATCAAACCCCTGATCATAACACCCCTACCATCTTTTAGTCAAAATTTCCTTGCTGAACACCTAAATTACAAAATAATAGTCAGTCTAATATTAAGTTTAAATGTTTGTGATTGAGCAACATTGGCTGTAAAAGGTATTTAGTTTGAGGAAGTGCTCTTTGAATTTGTCTTCATAAAACTAGCCCTTGAGGTTTATGATCTCACCACTGGTCTTGTTAAGATGGATGTGAAGGGCAGAGAACATTGAACAGCTTCCTTTTGTGCTCCCCAGTGCGACTGCATGAATGAACACACTGAATCTCTGTGGCGTCTCAATTGCTCTTTGGGAAGCTTACGTGTAGCTGGATGTGTCTTGTGAGAGTGAAGGGCCACATGACACCTGCTAATTTCAAACTTGTCTCCAATGAGTTTCTTGGTTCAAACAAATGAAAACCCAGACGTCCTGCGAAGAAGGAGCATAATGGAAAATCCCTTCATCGGACAATCAACTATAGCGTCAGCCTTCCTCATATTGTGTCTGAATTCAGTTGCCAGTCCCATCAGAATCCTTCCATCTGGAGCAATTTAAAGCCTCGGTGTAGTGGAAGTAGCAATTAATTTATTGGTCCATATTGTGTTTTGAATTAGATGATCAAAAAGTGAGTAAATAAAAAGTAGATTGGATTTACGTACTGCTGCTGCCTTCACATGCAGTCAGAAACTTTGAGATTTTAAATTCATGTGCTTTCTTGTAGGTATTTAGAAATCTTATAGGTTTATTAATGTTCTTAGTTGTGATTAAAATGTATAGTGTTCCTGTTTTCAACTCATTCCTTGACTGTATTCTTGATGAAACCAGAATATGAGCACGCCATTTTATGAATCACCAGTTTCAGCTAAAAGAGTCTTTAATGTTTTACAGAAGAAATTGAAAGTCACCTAGATCTTGGATGACCCGGGGGTAAATTAAAGGGACAGTTCACCCAAAACATTCTCTATTTACTCATTCATAAGTTGTGAAAGTTTAGAATCTTAATAAGTTTATTTTTTTTCTGTTGAACACAACAGATATTTTGAAGAAAGTAAGAAAAAAGTAGGTCTACTGTTTAAGTAAGCAGAAATCAGTTTTTAACATTCTGCAAAATATCTTTATTTGTGTTTGTTAAAAAGAAGGAAAAATGTAATGTAGTTCACCCAAAACTAAATATTCTGTCATCATTTACTAACCTGTCACTTGTCTTCTGTTTTTATTCACTTGTCTTTTGTTTTATATTTTAAAGCTGTAAACCTGTATTGACTTCCATAGCATTTGTTTTTCCTATACTGTTGAAGTCAATGTATAGAGACATTCAGCTTTCTTCAAAATAACCTCTTTTGTATTCAACAAATTAAAAGAAACTCATAATGGGTTGGAACCACTTGAGGGAGAGTAAATAATGAGTACACTTCCATTTTGGGGTGAACTATTCCTTTAACTGCAGAATTTCGTTTTGGGGTGACCAACAGTATCCCTTAAAATAGCTACTTGTGCGTTTTAAGAAATTTTGTAATGATTTAGTAATAATTTATTATGGCATTCAAAAGTTGTTTTAAAATTCCATTTGATGATAGTAAAATAACAACCAACCAGAAATACAGCGGACTTAAAGCGTGAGGAGGGCTATAGAGTGCAGTGGGCGGAGCTGTGTGCTTCAGTAAGCGGGGGTGGACTGACTGCAGAGCCGGAGGGAGGAGGCGAGGGGAGCCGCTGAGACTCCAGACATCCGTGACCGACTGTGCTGCTTGAAGGAAAGCTCTGCGGACTATACTTGAAAAAATTTCACCCATTTTCTCTGGACTTGGGCTGTGTTCTGATGCCGCTACCGGACGATGAGAGAGGCCCTCACCATGAAATTCGCTTGGAAAGCTAAAATGGTAAGAAGTTGCGGTTCGTTTGTGCCCCCTGCACACTGTTGATTTTGCGGCTTTGAGCTTATGGACGGGTGAGGGAGGGGTGAAGTGGAGGATAAAGAAGGAGTTTGGGCGGGGAGGGGGTCGTGGGGAATATAAATAATGTTTTTAGATTGCGTTTTACTGAAATAATGGGTCGCACTCGTCTGTTTATCATGCACGCGCTGACTTGGATCTGAGAGTCTCCACGTAGGCGGGGGTTCCCGTTAGTTTCACACTCTAGAAATACTTTTGTGATGAACAGCCTCCAGGCTCGGCGGACAAAAACAAAGCGGACAGATGGGCTTAAACCCACTTGTTATTGTTGTTATCGGTGAGAGATCGTTTCTCATGGACTTTGGGGTTGTGTTGTGTTTGTATGCAGGCTGTAGGGGGGTAAAGGCGTCTCTGTTTGGGACGATAAGATGGTCAGCATCCTTTCATTGTTTGTTTACAGGATTTCAGGGACCTAAACAGAGTCCTCGAATTTCCCACATTTGTTTTGTGGTCTTATATTAGCACTTTCAGTCTTTGTAAAAATAAACTAGCCTATAGAGCCTTTATTGTGTGTGCTTTTAGTTATCTGACTGTGTTTCAGCTTTAATTGATAAAGCATCTTTATATCCATGATTGTTTCATTAGAGGATGAATGAATTTGCATACTCTAATGATTCTTCTTTTTATAAGTATCATTTATTATTATGTGGTTGTTCTTTAAGTTTGTATTAGGAGTTGAATTGGCTTTGATCTTTAATATTACTGCTACTAATAATAGTATTTTGACCAGCTCTAAAATTAAATGCATACATGCTAATAAAATAAAAAACTGGAAAATTGTAATAAGTATAAAATAAAACACAAGTCAGTAAAAACCTGTTTGTCATACAATAAAATTAAACGGAATAAATTAACCTGGCAAAGCAACTAATAAACCTGTTTTCAGAGAGATCCAATCTAATTCGATTCATCCCATGTGGCTGCATAATAGAACATAACTTTATTTTAGAGAATAAAACTATTTAGTTTCCTCGTGTGTAGCCCCACCCTCTCCAGTATCTGCCTGTGCTGCTGAGCAGGCTTTAAAAGCCGCTTTGGAAAACATTTCTTGCAGTACAAAGGGGCAGCACAGTGCATAGACTGTGGTCCGGGCAGGGGGTACGCAGACCTCCTACCATTGTTTTTGAGTGCAGACTGGATGACTCATCCAGCTGAGTATTTATCTGAACGCACTGTACAGGAAACGGCCCGGGAAATACAGACAGACTGATCCTCTTCATTCCAGGGACAGTTACTCTTTCAGGCGCGTAAAACTGCACACATAGTCTGAATGTAAAGCATCAGTGGAAAGACTCAGTAGGGAGATGTTTTTAATGTCAAGGTTGATAAAGTATTATGACTATGTTGTTTTAAAACAATTGAAGCATTACAGAAATGTAAAAACACAACTATTTAACTAAACATTAAAATGGGAGGCAACAAAATGAAAGGTCTAAGAGCTTTATACATATATGTTGCACAATTTTGGGAAAACAGTCTGGTGAAATCTTCAGTGAAATTGCAATATTTCACAAATTCCTTTAGTCAATTTTTTTGTGCATGAAGTCAACAGTTTATAAAATATCTAAACATCTGTATTCATTTAAAGCTTTCCCACAGCCTCTTGCATATGCAGTCCATGCTTCTTAAGTTTAAATATATTTTTCAAATGGCATAAAATATGGTTTTGAGTTCTCGTTTTTGTTCCATTTAGGGCTGGCTGATTGAGCGAATGCAATTTTTCAATCTCCAGAACTCCAGCTGGAGCAGCATTAATTACACAAACTTGTGTTTGTTAGGGATTGATTTTATTTCCCGATAATGAATGTAAAGATGATAATGACTGTGATGTTTATGTCACTTCTCAGTGAAATATGGCTATGTGCTGCTACATCTATAGCACGTGAAAAATCATATTTAATAACACGTTTTTGTTCTAAACTGACTAAGTTGAGTGTGAAATAAATCCTTTTGTGAAATGATTCCATAGTCGCTGAACTAGATTAATGATTAGTCACGCTGAATAAATCGACGAAAGAAGTTAAATGTTCTGTTTATTTACCAAACACTATTTGGATTTGTTTATTTTTATTTAGATATTTTTGTTTCACTTAAGAGCGCCCTCTGGCCTTCAGAGGAGATTTACTATTGATCACAGAACCGTGCCTCCTGACAAGATGTGCGTGACAGTGGCAGCTTTTGCTAAACTGCTAATTTGATTTCATTTTGACTTCATTTCAATTTATCACTTGTTTTCACTTGTTATCAAATTTTTGTTTTTGTTTATTTATGATTAAACAAACACGCATCAAGAGACATTATCAAATACATAATTATGTATATTTTTGTATATTTATATACGATTTATATTTATTAATTCAACTCTGCCTATATATTTTCTAAATTCATTCAGAAACATCGACCTCAAGCTTGTTCAGATGTGCTTTTATCCAATCTACAAGTGATGGAAAATCCCTGACCTAAATAGTTTTGTCCAAGAATACTCAAATTATGTGGTCAATAAGACAGTAAGGTAGTAATCAAGAAGCATGTCTGGTCTTTTTTTTTCTTCTTGTTCTATTTTCTACGCTTCTAGATTATAAATGCATCAATATATTCTGTATAAGCATTGTTTTGTTTTTGCATACCATTTTCCTGTCAACATTTCACATAAAAATTCCCAAAAATCTGTGACAGTCCACGGAATTCCGCAAATGCCTTCATATTTTCCGCATTGTTAAAATCAAAGTGCCATGGCTCTGTTTTGTTGTCATTTATGGAAGAGGGTAGATTGGATCATTTGGATATTTTCTCTGTTTGGCTCAATGCCAAGCTATGATAGACCATAATGCTGGTCATTACATTATACTGTTTGTATTTCTCTGTGTCTGTGTCTGTGTCTGTGTCTGTGTCTGTGTCTGTGTCTGTGTCTGTGTCTGTGTGTGTGTGTGTGTGTGTGTGTGTGTGTGTGTGTTTTTTTGTGTCTGACAGAGAAAGCATATATGTGTGCGTGCATATCTGTGTGTTTATAGACTTCCCAGAGTTTGGTTCTTGAGCTCCAAGGCTGGATGGAGAGAACTGCTTGACTGTTAAGAATCTGTAAAAGCTCTTAGGCTAAAAATTTCTTTTTTTTTTTTTTTTTGAAATCCCAGGCCAGCTCTGATCTCATTTCTTCTCTGTGCCTTTTTTCCCCCTCCAAATGAGTTATCATTTTCTCTCCACTGTCTTTTTTGATGCAAAAATTAAAATCCAGAGTTCCTGCTCATCCCAAACTGAGACACATTAGTTTTACGCCATGACATTTCTAAAAGCATAACGTATAGTTTTTCTCTCTTTTTTTCCAGAGCTCAGTGCAGGACTGGGGAGAGGAGGTCGAGGAAGGAGCCGTATACAACGTGACGCTGAAGAGGGTCCAAATTCAGCAGGCCGCTAACAAAGGAGCAAGATGGCTGGGGGTGAGAGCAGAGCCTTTCATCTCTTTTGACTTCCTCTCTTATTTAAAGAAGCACTTTGCCTGCCCATGCTGGGTTGGCCAGACAGTATAGGGCACATTACGGGTGACCTTATAAAAGCCATTTTATGGTTTGTGGATGTATTTTAGTCGTGGGGTTCTTATGGTGTTCTGGTCATTAGTTTTCATGGACTCCAGGGCTAGAACATTGCTTAAAAACATTTGAAAGTTTATATAGTGGTTTGGTAAAAGGAAAAGCTTGTTTAGAATATTCATTCATTCGTTTTCTTTTTGGCTTAGTCCCTTTATTAATCTGGGGTCGGCACAGTGGAATGAACAGTCAACTTATCCAGCATATGTTTTACGCAGCGAATGCCCTTCCAGCTGCAACCCATCACTGGGGAACACCCATACACACCTATTCCCACTCATACACTACGGAAAATGAGTACAATGAGCACCCGGAGGAACCTCACGCAAACACGAGGAGAACATGTAAACTCCACACAGAAATGCCAACTGACCCAGCCGAGCCTCGAATCAGCGACCTTCTTGCTGTGAGGCGAGAGTGCTATCCACTGCGCCACCGTGCTGCCCTAGTTTAGAATATGAAAATGTCAATTCTGTCTGGTGTTGTTTTTGTATTATTGAGGGTCAATTATAGCTTTTTAATGGTTTGAAATAGTTTTATATTTGGTTATAGTCTTTTTATGTGTTTTTATCATTTTTGTAGGTAATTTTTGTGTCATGGAAAATCATGGTAATTTATTTGTATGAAAATTTGTATGAAATTTGTACAGCTTTCAGTTTAAATGTATTTTATTCTTTTTTTTTGCAATAGAAAAGGCATATTCATTTATTTGTCTGAAAATGTGGGAACCTCGGATCTAAGCATTACTGTTGTAGATTTAAATAGAATTTTATGTCTTTTAGTTATTTATTATTAATAGTTTGTTTGTTGGCATGGTGATTTTATTTTTTATTTTAATTTTGTATTTTTAATTTTTTTTCTAAAGATGTCCAAGTCTGTTATTATATGTGTGGCGGGGGAGTTTGGAATTAATTAGAAATAAAAGAGATCTGGTAAATTACCGTAGTCAAAATTAGAAGTGGATCAAAAAAGTTTTTTAAAATCATCCTAAGACAAGAATAGGTGTTACTCAATAGCTTTAGGGCAACTTTGATAAAAGGTTTTGATCCATTTTAAACGCTGACTACTGTATATTGTTCTGGACCCCATTGGCTATCAATTATGTGGACAAAAACAGTTCTTCAGTCTTTAAAGTTTTTTTTTTTTTTTGCTTCCCTTACCTATTAAAGACAAAAACATTAAACTCACTTCACCGTTGCAAACGTTTTGCTGTATGCATTTCAAGGTTTATGCAACATTATTATATGAAGGCATGCTGTTATGCCACCTTTCTGAATTACAGCAGTGAATGTGTGGTATAATCTGCTGTTTTAACCTTGAATAACTTTTTCCATAATGTCAACACCCTTCTAAATCAACATCAGAAAACAAAGCTCTCATTTTCATAGAGCTTCATTTTGCTGTATCACAGCTGTTTCTACACAGTTAATTTTAGTTTTATAAATGTGACATTCATGATAATGCGAATTTATAAGCGAGTAATTGTGCTGTAAAAATTAAAAATCAGATTGACTTGAAAGCACATGTTTTGCAACATCAGTTCGAGTGGAGTTTTAGAGAGGTCACGGTGCTTAATGTTTGACCTAGTTTTGGCAACTGCAACTCAATTGCTTTATTCCTTGGTCTGAAAGATTTAGTATTTTAGATTGTCCACTGAAACTCACCCTACTTCTAAATCACCTTTTTTGTTTGTACGTGAACTGAACAACCATTATATTTATTTCAACTAATGAAGCATTTGTAAAAAAAAAAAAAGTCTGCCGTCTTTCCAGCATGTCTGGAAAAGGGAGGAGGAGGTTTGCTCTGATTAAAAGCAGATTGTAGAGTTTCCTGTTGTAGTGTACTTGCAGTACCAAGGTCTCGTTCCTTTACTTGCCCTGTTTATTTTTGCATCTCTCTGTCCACAATACTCCGATGTCTGCTTAAGAATTAAGTATTTTTCTCTCCCTCTTTTGCTCTTTCAGGCGGAGGGTGACCGTTTGCCCCCAGGTCACACGGTCAGTCAGTTGGAGACATGTAAGATCAGAAGCATTCGAGCAGGGACACTTGAACGCCTGGTAGAAACTCTCCTCACAGCGTTCGGTGACAATGACCTGACCTACACCAGCATCTTTCTCTCCACGTACAGGGCCTTTGCCTCAACACAGAGCGTCCTGGAGTTGCTGCTGGACAGGTGTGTATACTTATGCGCATATTTATGTGACAAAACACATTGTAGATGTCAAGAGAAAAAGCATAGTGTTGAATAGTCATGCCCTAAAAAATGATGTTTGCTGTTTGTTCAAGCTACTTATTTGAAAATGAACTGAAACAACACAATTCTTAAGTTTATTTGGGGACAACTTAATTGTTTTATGTTCAATCCACTTAAATTTGTAAAAACTAATAGGTTAACTTAATTCCTTCATGTTGTCCCAAAACAAATCGCTTGTGTGGAATCCAGCATTTTTTACAGTGTTTTTGCATGTGAACAGTTCTCGCATCTTGCAAGTAGATAGAAGTAGAAATATTCATCTTGGTTAGATATTCATGTAAACACAGTGTGTGAATGTAGACAAAAATACAGATCTACAATTTCAAAAGTTTGACGCCTAGTGAGGATTTAAAGGTCATGGAAATTTCTGTTGTCAATATATATTCTTATTAGTTCTAAATGATTGTATCTGCTAGAAATTACTTATCTAGCCTCCAGACTAATAAAAAACCTTATCTAGTCATCACAAGTGACTAAAAAAGTGAATTAGTAATTTATTTGCAAGTGTAAAGTAATTAATTTATATGAAAATGTGGGGAAATGAATCTATGCGTTTTACCCTGTATTTTAGACTTATTTTATTTGCTGATACTTTATGTTTTGTAATGAAAAAAGTGATTTATTATTTTATTTGTCTGAAATGTGGGAACCTTATATCTATTCTTTACGTTTGCAGTTTCAAGTCAATATAATGCATTTTATTTGAGTAGTGTTTTGTTTTATTATATTCAATTTTATTATTTGTTTGGTTTTTATTTTTATTTTTCCCCAATAATGAAACAAATCTTTTCTTTTATTTCTTGATATTTTAGAAGCCTGAATCTATGCATTACAGCTTGCAATTTAAATGCTTTTATTTTCATACCTGGTATTTTATATCATATATTGTTTGTTTTGGGGTTTTCATCATAAAAATATAAGTTATGATTGTTTTAGCCATTACAAAAATCTTTACTAAACTAAAAGGGGATATTACACTTAATTAAATTTTTTTTTGGTATGGTTAATATTACCTTTACCTAACCTTCAATATTCATAGTTCATTGCACACTTTGGAGTATATTATTTTTATATATTTGTTTAGCATATTTCTGTCATTTACGCTTCAGTCTAACAGGCTATTTGTATTATAAGTTTGTTTCATAATTTCCTGTATTTTGTACTTTTTTATTCTCATAGTGGTATGCTGATTGTTTGTCTACATTATTAATGTGCGATTTCAGACCAAGAATACAATTTTAAGTGGATCTTTAGATTAAGTAATGAAAATGTGATAGAAATTCTGCAATTGTTTTACAGCTTTTTGTGGCGACTGCCCTCACAGACTGCCCTCATTCTCACCCCCTGCTTTCTCTCTTCTTTCACAGGTATGGCAGTTTTGAGGATTGTGAAGGGGAGCGTAGTCAGTGTCAGACCGGAGAGAGCAGAAAAGCTGTCAGAAAGTAAGTTTAGCCTCAGCCATGGTTATCTGTGCTGCTTTATCTGCACTGACTTCTGAGCAGCTCCCGTGTTTGTTATTTCATTTCCATGGAGGAATAAAAATAGAGGTCAAGCTCTGTTTTATTATGTGTGAGTGTGGAAGCAATTAGAAATAAAAAGGGCACTGATGAATGACGGTGTTTGATTGCTGCATGAACCACAGAATCGCAGTTAACTTGTTGGTTTTCTCTGATTTATGCAAACGGTGTTATTTTTCAGAGCTTTGGCCTCTATTCTGAGAGCCTGGCTGGATCAGTGTCCTGAGGACTTCCAGGAACCTCCGTCATATCCGAGCTTGCATCGTGTGCTGGGTTTCCTGCAGAAGGCCATGCCAGGCTCAGAGCCAATGCGCCGTGCTCAGAGTCTGCTAGAACAATTGCGTGTCCAGGCCAGTCTAGAGAACGAGACTGAAGGTAAGTCATATCCGCTTACTGTTAACTATTTTAACAATCCTGTCTAACTTCTTACCTCTTTGTTGTAAAGTTTAGACGGGATACAGCTGTGGATACTCACATCGATATAGTACTGTAGAACAATAATGAATATTTTTACATTACTGAGAGGGGTAGGTTTAGGATTGGGGTGGGGGTAGGCATTAAAAAAATACAATTTAATGGCTAATTTAATAAATAATATGAATAATACTCTGTATAATTACTGTTTTTACATTACTGTGATGGTTAGGGGTGTAATGGATCATGGTTGATCCATGATCCGTACAGATCACTACCCACAGTTCAGAATGCACATGACCTATGGATTATTTACTTTTTTTTACTTTAAAAAAAAAAATCGCATCTGTAAAAGCATTTTGGCTTTCCTTAAAAGTATAATGATGACGAAAGAAGTTGTGGTGCCACTTAAAGGCTATTCATTTGGTAATTAGTTTGCATTGATGCATTCAGTGTACAGTATGGGTGCACAATTAAACATTGAAAGATCAAGATCTCAGTTCAAACACCCATGCAACATAAATTGTAAATGATGTGATAATTTGCATATGTTTATTAATACTTAGATGCGCTGCATGCAAATCTGCGTTTGATTGAGATTCATTTTTTACACTTTTCAGTTGGTTACAATGTTAAAAACAATCAAATAACACAGAAGTACTGGGATAACAGTTTATAATTCAGATATAAACACTGATGCTTATGGTAAAGATTAAAATCATTTTTAATGTAACTTGATGCCGTTGAAAGCAATTACATTGTTTATCCTGTAGGTTGCGAAAAACAACCATAAAAAAATATGTAACTGAATAGTTCTTCAAAAAGGAGGCATCTAGTAATGAAGCATTGCGTTTTATGAGTGAATTATTAAATCAATAATTAAAAATGAGACAAAAAAATAAATGTGATGTGTTATACAAATTATAATGTTAGCATGAAGATCTAGCATTTGCAGCAACAGTAGCAAAAATAATTTTCACAGTATTGAGTATTTTACTTTTTTTATTCTGCTGGTTACGTCTTGATTTTTATTTTTATTAAAATTACAGGTTCTAAATTATGTGTGTTAAAGCCAAAAGTTTTTTTGCATCACTGTTTTTGTAATGCATTGAAATCAAATGACATTTGTCTCCTCCCTTTTTTGCTTATCCAAAAAATGGTCCGATCCGTGACTCAAAAATTTAGTGTGATCTGAACCGTGAGATTTCTGATCCGTTACACCACTTGTTGGGGTAAACATTAATAAAGTACATTCATTCATTCTTGTTAACTTCCGGCCGCAGCTGTATCCCTTCTAGCAACAACCCTCTTTCTCTATTCACGTTTGTCTTCCTGTGCATACAATAACACCTGCTGTCCGTTTGATGAAGGAGGCTTTCAGTACACCAACCCCTTCTGCCTTGGTGAGGATGAGGAAGTGGAGATCGACTTGCAGGAGGACTTCTTCTCCTTCGAGGTTGACCTCGTAGCAGAGCAGCTGACCTATATGGATGCGGTAAGAGAGAAGTTTTGATTAATTCTGTTGTTTTAGGCTGTTTGTTTGTATTTGAGACGTGGTGATTTAGTTGTTCCAAACATATTAACTGGTTAGTTCACATCAAAATGTAATGCTTTTTTCTTTTTTATGTAAACCTTTACTTGCGCTCAAATCATTCTAAAATCATTACAACTTTTGTTCATATTGTGAACACAAAAAGAAGACATTTTCACACAAATCTGAGAGATATGTCTGTCTCTCCATTGAAAGACTACTTATCTTTTGACATTTCAAAACACATTGAAAAATATGGATCAGCATAATCCAAGTCATCTAAAGAGATGTAAATGAAATTTTTTTTCAACAATGTGAACATTTTGAAGTGTCACCAAGATGTACAAACATCCATCTAGTTTTGGAATGATACAAGGGTAGAATTTCTATTTTGAGCTTGAACTTACCTTTTAATAATAGTCCTCAGATGTCATCTGCTACAGCTATATTTAACTTTCCTCAATTTAAATGCATACCGTTCCCATTAGAAAACCTTTTAACAATAGTTCACCCGAAAAAATTACATTTATTTACTATTTACTCACCCTCGAGTGGTCCCAAACTTTTATTAGTTTTTTTTCTGTTCAACTCAAAGATAATATTTGTGAAAAATTTGCAAACTGGTTTCCAAAATTCTTCAAATTATCTTCATTTTGGTTATGTTGTTAATTATCCCTTTTCAGTGAACTATCCCTTTTAAGGATTAATTCATTCAAAAATGAAAATGCTGTTATTAATTACTAACCCTCATGTCAATCCAATCCTCTGAGACCTTCGTTCATCTTCAGAACACAAATTAAGATGCTTTAGATAAGTATACAGCAATGGTTCAGAGATGTTCAAAGTCCAGAAAAAAATATTTTGTCAAAACATTCCATTTCAATGGATCAACTGTATTCATATGAAGCTCCAAGAACACTTTTATGTCTTCTGTGTCAAATCAGGGTGAATGTTTACTACTAAAAATATGGCGATTCTATGTTCCACTGCTGACTCTAATGCCAATACATCATACTGCTTGTATTAATGTGCACCGTGACCTGGCTTGGTAGAGAAGGCATAGGCATCATTTTTAGTTCTTCTTTTTTTTACCACATAAAATTGTTTATGAAGCTTTGTATGATTACATTTGAACCACTGATATCACAGGGAATGTTTTGGCAATGCTTTTGGTTCCTTTTCTTGACATTGAATGTCTCTGGATCATTGTTTTCTATGGATAGTCAAGGAGGCCTCAGATTTCTCCTATGATATCCAAATTTTTGTTCTGAACATAAACAAAGGTCTCATGGGATTGGAAGAACTTGAAGGTGAGTAATTAATAACAGAATTAAACTTTTTGAGTGAACTAACCCTTTAAATAAATATGAAATAACATGAATGTGAATGGCATACTGATTATTATAAGAAACCTTCAATCCAATTATGCAACAGGAACTTTATTTTTGTACATTTATTGCCTCAAGCACTGAAATTCTTCCTTCCACAGCTGTTATTTAAGAAGGTGGTTCCTCATCACTGTTTGGGCTCGATCTGGTCTCAGCGTGACAAAAAGGATGGCAAACAGAGTGCACCAACCATCCGTGCTACCATCACCCAGTTTAATGCGGTAACGGCGTGTGTGGTCAGCACTATCCTCCGTCAGCGGCAGATACGCCCGCATTTGCGTGCTCGCATCATCCAGCGCTGGATTGACATTGCACAGGTACATAAACCAACACACAAACACACACTTTAAAGGTCATGCAGTCAAATTGGACTTTTTGCTTACATTTGGCCTGCGTTTAAATCTATCAAGCATACACATTTTAGATTAAAGTCTATCTATGTTGCATGATTTTCTTGCAAAACATTAGATTTCCTTTCAAAGCCTATTTTATGTTCAAAATTTGTGTAAAGTGACACCCAATCCATGTCTTTGTATGATATAACTATTTTAGATTACATATAGATTATCCAAAGCCAAAAGATAAACCCAGATAAGCCAAAGATAAATCCTAATGTTGATCTGGAATTTATAAAAAAATTTTACCAACACCTAATCCATGTCATTGTGTGACATAACTGTTTTAGATTAGATCTAGATAAGCCAAAGCAGACATAATAATGTTATTGAAACTCCAAAAGGTGTTCTGATAAAGTTTCATTAGGCCCATTTGTACGTGAAAATGTGTAAACGTGGATTAACGTGTTTTCAGGAGTGTCGCATTCGGAAGAACTTCTCATCTCTGAGAGCCATCGTGTCTGCGCTGCAGTCCAACCCCCTCTACAGACTAAAGAGGACATGGGCATCTGTTTCTAAGTAAGTTTTGTCAATAAACAAGCCTATCAGTCATTATTTTTAAACCTTATGTAGAACAATTTCTTTTTAATAATATAAGTTATGTTTACCAGTTATGTAATGGTTGCAGGTTTAGTGTAGAGATGCATGTGCACTATTTGGCATCACTACTTTTTAGATGAATTTATTTGGTCTAATAACAGTTGATGTTCTTCAAACTTTCTGTGCCAAATCTCTTTCTCATTTTAAACTGGGTAAACATTTTGAACTGATAATTTCATGAGCATCAAATCAGCATGTCAGATCGATTTCTGAAAGATCATGCAACACTGAATAATGGAGTAAAATTGCATGGAAATTCAGCTTTGCAGTCACAGGAATAAATGACATTTTAAAAGAAAAGTGTGATTTTAATTTGTAATACTGTTCCACAGCATTGTAGTGCATTGTGCTGTTTTGATATTAATAAAGTCATGCATTCTCATACTTATTTATTGTTTTTGTTTCACTCTGCTGTATCAGAGACAGCATGCAGATGTTTGAAGAGCTTTCTGACATTTTCTCAGACCAAAATAATTACCTTACAAGCCGGGAGCTGCTAATGAGGGTGAGCTCACACACATGCGTCTCTCGTTCTCAGTTGTGGTTTTGTTGTGTTTTCTTTGCACAAAGACATTTTTCTCAGTTAGCATACACTAACAATTAGGCTATTGTTAAATTAGATTGACATCATTGTAAAAACAAAACCACTTAGAACTAAGAAAAAAGTCTCCTTTTAACTCTTAATTTTTAAATTATGCAGATATTCCCCCAAAAATATTGTGGAAATGTGGGGAAAAATGTACGATTTTCCGCTGTCTTTTTAACAAGAAAATACATTTCTCTGATATTTACAGGAGGGCACTTCAAAATTTGCCAGTCTCGACAGCTGTGCCAAAGACCACCAAAAAAGGTCACAAAAGAGACTTCAGTTACAAAAAGATATGGTGAGTTAGTTTTTTTTAAGTATTAATATATGTATTAATACATCACCTAATTTCAACTACTAGTTTCTGCACAAGGTGTCAGCAATGAACCAGGCAGTTGTTTCATAGTCTTCATATTACCGAAAATGACAAAAGACATCAGTGTTGACAAGTGCATGTGTTAAAAGATATACTCTACTCTATTTTAAACAAGTACAAAGACATATTTGTAACTTTTGAAGAGGAAATCTCAAACGAACGTGGCACTTAGCAGGGTTAAATCTTTAGGCTTCATTTACACTAGTTCATTTTTCTTTTAAAACTGTGTTTTAAAATGAAAATGCTCCTTATTCAGACTGTGTTTCAGAACAAATGGTCTCTGTCAACTCTATATAGCCTAAAACATGAGATACATGACCAGTAATGCACTCTGGGTTTGTGCAAATTTTGCTGGCATATACATCCTTATCCGCCGTCTACTCATTGTGTAGTGGTTTTATGAAAGAGGCTTGACGAATGAGGGAATAATCATGATATACAATTGTCGATAAGACCAATCAGAGAGCATCTGTGGATAGCCATGCCATTTCATTCAATCTTTACTTATAAGAAACACCAGCATTTCTGAAAACACAGTGTAGTGTGGACACCAGGTGTAACGGTAAACTAAAAGCGGATATATCATTTTACATACACTCACATATGCTGAAGTAAACTTTTGGCTGTAAAGTGTTAAATATTGTGGCTGAAAGAGTGTTGTATTTTCAAAATATACCACTTTTCTGTATCTCCAGGGTGCCATGCAGGGGACGATCCCATACTTGGGTACATTTCTCACAGATCTGACCATGCTTGACACAGCCCTGCCTGACCAAGTGGAGGTGATTCAGCTGCACATCCACCAGACACTTCCACGAAAATCTCATAAAGCTTTATCTGTAGTTATACTATTGACCTAGCGTTCCCAGACCACTGAGGTATTCGTTAGTAAGGTTTATTTGGCCTTATTATGGATTGTTTCACAAGAACTGCTATCAAAACTTTTCATGTGTAAAATCATGAGGAGAATCTGGGCTAAAAGTCTCTTTCTGTGCCTCACAGGGAGGACTGATTAATTTCGAGAAGCGGCGCAGGGTAAGTACAACATTCCCTGTTATTTGGTCTTTATTATAGTCAAAACATCCTTTCTTCATGGCTGTGGGCTGCATCGAGATATTTTGGGAACGTTGAAGGAGTTTTGTCTCTTTACAGGAGTTTGAAGTGATCGCTCAGATTAAGCTCCTGCAGTCTGCATGCAACAGTTACTGTCTGACCCCTGACCCTGCATTTTTGCGCTGGTTTAAAAGTCAGCCGCAGTACTCGGAGGAGGAGAGGTACACACGTTGTTTCACTTAATACCTCACTGGTATGGAATTTTGTGTCTTAAAGCTAATGTATGTTTGTCATGTTTTGCAGCTACGTGCTGTCATGTGAAGTCGAAGGACTGGGAGACAACAGCCCAACTTCACCAAAACCCAGAAAAAGCATGGTGAAGAGACTGAGCCTGTGAGTTAACTAATATATTGTCTGAATCAAAAAAAGTCATATTACGTTTTTTACACTGTCAGCTTGCTTTAAAGTGCAAAGTTCACTCTAAAAGGAGTTTATGTTTAAATCACTACGCCCTCTTTCTTGTTTTCATAAATAATATGTAAAAGTTAAGGGAGTTTTTCCTTAAAACAAGCAAAATAATCTGCCAGTGGTGGGGTAAGCTAAATTCTATTCTTATATCAAAGCAAAACGAGATATTTTGCTTACCCCATTGATCACCTCTGTCATAGTCTTGAGTTTTTTTTCCCCCAGAATGTACACCTCACAATATAATTGTACAATTCTATACATTTTAAAGTGAACAAAACAATGTGGTTTTGCTTCTATTTCTTAAAAAACATAAATAAAAATATAATAAATCTTACCCGCCTCAAAATTATAAACAGCTATGCATATTCAAACTCTAGGAAGACAAATTCTACTTTTATGTATTTTATATGTCTCTTTTTTTTTTTTTTTTCTTCCAACCTCTATAGACTCTTCTTAGGAAATGACAGCACGAACACCAGCTCTCCTGTGAGAGAAAGTCCTCGATCGCCTCCTACTGGCAGCTCTGGGGAGAGCATGGACTCAGTCAGCGTGTCCTCCAGTGACTCCAGTCCCTCAGAGAGTGACGGCATGACACCGACACACTCTATAGACGCTCACCTGAAAAAGGTACAAGCAGCTTCAGTCATGCCCAATTAACAGCTTTTATTAAATGCACGTTTTAACTGTTCATCTATTTCATCTTACTGTAGCTGTCCGAGTCTTCCTCCTGCACCTCATTGCACTCCATGGACACCTCGTCTTCTACAGCGAGCGCCTCCATTTCTCTGGCCTCCCCGACTTTGCCCGGACCGCCCTGCAACCACCGGCGCTCCATCTCACTGACGCCCTTGATGAGCCCGAACTCACCCGGGTGTCCACCCGCCTATAACACACAAGCTCAAGATGCCTGCATCATCCGAGTGAGCCTCGAACAGGGGAATGGCAACCTCTACAAGAGCATCATGGTTAGTGAGGATCTGAATGTTGCTAATCTATTTTTAGCAAGAGCGCACAACTGAAAAAAATGTTTCCTTGCATTAAATAAAATGGATTAAAATGTTTTATATTAGTATTTTTATATTAGTTTAACTTGAAGTAGTTTTATCTTGACCTAATAAAAGAACTAAAATGAAGTAAAGTTGAATACAGAAAGCATATTGTTTCACCTAGTTGCCCAGGGGAGCATTTTTCATTTTATTCTTTTAACCTCACCTAATAAAATAACTACAACTGAATATAAATATGAAAATAAAAATAATAAATTATTTTTAAACATAAATGGCACTACTGAATTTTACATATTTAAAATAAATTAAATTTCCAACTATTTTCTTTTAGCTTTATCCAACATTAATAGTGGGGGTAATACATAATTAATAATAACAGATAGTTTTTTTTATTTTAGACCAACTTTTGGAGGATTTGTCTTTATGATTAAAAGCACTTAGTACAATGTTTGTTCTAATAGCACTAGGTTTATGAAGAGAGCAGTTGTAAAATGAACTGTTTTTCCATGCAGCTGACCAGTCAAGACAAAACTCCAGCGGTGATCTCTCGAGCCATGGCTAAACACAACCTGGAGGGCGAGCAGGCGGCTGACTATGAGCTGGTGCAGGTCATCTCTGAGGAGAGAGGTACCACATTAAAGAAAATAATGCATCTTGTATTTAGGGGTGTGCGAAATGTATTATTCTATGATGATATCATAATTGCTGTTTTGGCAATGTGTGAGCTGGCATTATAGGTTATGACCCTCAAATCACAAAAAGCAAACAAAAGCATTGTTTTAGAGTCGGAAAGGCATATATAATTCAAGTTTGCGAAAGCAAAAAGTAATTTTTCTCATATCTATATGATAGAATTTATTTAAATCACAGAGAGGAGTGCTGATTCCTGAATATCTGCATAAGAGCATGATTGCAAATGTGATATTAATTTTATAAAACAGTTCAACAAACATATGTTAATACTGAGTGAATTACATTTTATGGGATCTTTTTTCTTTTTCCTCAAAGCCAGAGCAGAAGATTTGTGCATCTCACCGCAGCACGGCGATGTTTTGTTCTTGATCTAATATGTTTTTGAATTAATCATTTAAGTCAATGATTCAGTGATCCATTGAAGACAGTCTTTTGCTTCATTTCTAAATTAATTAGCTATTTTGAGCAAATTATTTAAATAAATAATCCTGTGAATCACTTCTTACAATGGGGAGTTGTCACCAATACTGGTGCTCTTAGTGTGACGAGCCGGAGTAGCAAGATATAGTGCCATTGCTCTTTGGGCATCATCATTTCCTGGCATACAGGCCTTTTCTCATCCTGACCTCTTTTTCTCTCCAAAATATTCTACATTTTGTCCTATAATAATAGCCAGAATGCCAGAAATAAATCTTTAAAAAAAGTCTTTATCCACAAATTCCACCTAAAATGTCAGCACACACTGCAAAAAATGTTTTTATTACTTACACTTTTTGTCTTGTTTCTAATGCAAATGTCTAAAAATTCTTAAATCAAGAAGCATTTTATAGGCAAGCAAAAAAATTGTTTTGTTTTCAGAAATAATAAGTCAAAATTAAGTAAAATAATCTGCCAATGGGGTAAGCAGAGCAATCTTGTTTTCGCTTTGATATAAGAATAATTTGCTTACCCCATTGGCAGATTATTTTGCTTGTTTTAAGGAAAAACTCCCTTAATTTCTACATATTATTCCTGAAAACAAGACAAAACTTTTTGCTTGTCTAGAAGATGCTTCTCGATTTAAGATTTTTTAGATAGAAACAAGACAAAGTATTTTGTTTTGTCAGTATCGCACACTCCTACTTTTTATCCATTTAGGCATCTTATAGTGGAATACCAACATAGTGTTCTACAATCATCTTTTTGTTCTCCAGAGCTGGTTATCCCCGACAACGCCAATGTGTTTTACGCCATGAGCACATCGGCGAACTTCGACTTCCTGCTGCGTCTGCGAGGCTCAGAGGGAAGGCCGGTTCAGCTGCGCAGCCGATGCAGCTCCACGCTCCCACGCACACAGCAGCGCTCCAGTCTGTCCCTTAGACTTAGCAAGGTCACCCTGTGACGAAAAGACTAATGCTGGAGGACTGTTGAAAAATGGGCTCAGTAGACAATTGCATGGGAAGCTTCTCCAGTTTTTCCATTTTTGCCTTTAGAAACAATAAGGCCAGTCAAAATAATAGCATGTGCCTCCACCTCCCCATCTGGCCCTTCTGTAAAGAGACGTATCCTGCCCTCCTTATTGCTGGATATTTTGCACATGTGCAGGAAAGTCTCCTGTTTCTCGTCAGTATTTGCATAAGAGCACATCTCTTCCCAGGCACGAGGCCTATTCCACTTCCTCCAATAGTGAGTGGAGAATGAATTTAGCTTTGGGAAGAGAACTCAAATGACAGCCATGTTGCCTTTGTGGATGGTAATGGTAGAACTCTTGCGTCAGTATTGAAGATGATCTGCAGTAGCTATGATGTTATCGTTGTCATCAACGTGTCCTTCTCCCGTCCCCTTGTGCACTGTGTGGACAATGCGGACTCAATCCATAGATTATAGGGATAGATCACCCAAAAATGGCTTTTTGTCATAATTTATTCACTCTCCACTTGTTGTAAACTTGTAGCCATTGACTACCATTTTTTTTCATACTATGGATCTCAATAGCTACCAACAGTTTCCAACAGAAACTTCCAAGAAAACTATAGGGTGAGAAAATAGTGAGTAAATTTTCATTTTTGGGTGAACTATCCCTTTAAAATGCTTAGTCTGGCTCACTATGAATTCCCATTTTTGAGGCCGATCTTGAGAAAAAAAAAGCAACAGTTTGTGCTAGATATTATGAGTAATAGATACCTATGTTAAAAAAAGTCTAAAACCTCATGTCTGCCTATATTCTCTCTGCCTATTCTAAGCATTTTATCTCTTTTTCTGTATTTCTCATATTGTGAGCTGAATGACGAATGCCTTAAATGCGTTCTGATTGGTTCCTGCTTGGTTTTATCAAGTCTGTGGTGTTTGTTTGTTTGCACTGTTTTCAGGGTGTGTCTTTAAGGTGTGGTCGCAAGCACCGATAGGATGGGTTTCTGTTCGGAAACCTGGATTGAGTCGCCTTCCTCACTGATACAGTGGCACTTTCTGGACAGAGTGTGCGTGCGCGTGCGTGCGTGTGTCTGCGTGTGTCTGCGTGTGCGTGTGTGCGTGTGTGCGTGTGTGTGTGTGTGTGTGTGAGTGAGTGTGTGTGCGTTTGTGCGTGTGTTTGTATGCTAGATAGAGCGCTTGGTCCACTTTTTGTAGCTTTCCTGTCTTTTTTCTTCAGGCAGTGCTATATTAATGGTATACTTTTCTTTTATATATATATGTGTGTGTGTGTACGTTTTTTTGTAAGAGATGAAGAAATATCCATGATTTCTATGAAAAAAAGGAAGTTTTAAAAGATTTTGTTAACTAAAAAAAGAGAAAATGTAAAAAGCTGTGAAATATGAGTGTGTGTGTGATTTGTAAAGTGAGCATTAAAACAAGTCTGATATTTCCATTAACCAGCAAAAAAATTCAATTGTAGCCATTGCCAACATTTTCCAGAGCCTTTAATACCTTTAAGACTTTAAGTTCTGAACACCTGGTGAAAATCAGTTCACAAATGCATGTTTTACACGGTGGCATATTAACGTCTAATGGTTTCAGAGTTTCAAAAGGCTTTTTTTCTTCTTCTTCTTAATCCTGTTCCTTCTCTACATCATTCTCATGGGCATGTTAGTTGGCTCTGACTCCTGTTGATGTGTTAACAGATGTGCCAAACTTGCCCCCTTTGCCTTTTTGTTCACTCACTATAATTGAAAGACCCTTATTTTTGTTACATTGGACATGTAGGACTTCGATGACACTAACAGATTTAACGTGGTAAAATGTAGTGTTTTAACAGTAGCGGGACAGCAGTGTTTGTTTGTGTTTCGATTCATTTTTCTTGATTTCAGATTTATTTGAGCACTTGTGAATTTTTCCTTTATTTTGAATATTTCTTCACTACCAAAGAATTATCTACGGCGAGTCAGTGAATAAATTATTTTCATTATGATGTTTTGTAATTTGAATATTAATTTTCATGAATTAAATGAAGACTCTGAAATGTACTGTGGGGTTCGACTTAATTTGACTTTCCTTGCAGCACACAAACTGTTTAATATCTGCTTCAGCTCTGTTATTGTTAACTTATATATATTTCTGTTATTGTTAACTGAAAATTATGAAATTCATTTTTGGTAATTGAATAAAATATACATATAGTGTATATACATACAACTTACAAATTAACTAACTTCATTTTAAAATAAAAACTACAATAAATAAACCGTATATATATATCAATGAAATCTAAAATTATAATAAGGAATGTTAATTAAAACATTAATAAGTACTATAGTGGTACTATACTATAGTATAGAGTACAATTTCTGGAAGTCAAAGGGGTATTATTTCAGTACAGTGCATTATCACAGTGTACACGTCACCATCTTACACATCACTTTTATCTCGAATGATTAGCAGAAGTGTAAAGGCTGCTTTTACTGCTCATATCACGTAATCATAAGATTATATACTCGTTCTTGGTTGTCATCAGAGCTGTAACTACATCAGACAGATTGTGGATCAAACCAGTACCCTTAGAAATTTTACACAGTGATGAAGTCAAGATGTTGGCTTACATCTCCGGTTATCATTTGCTTCTTTCACCTCAAATGAACTCAAAATATGAATGATAATGATGGCTGGAATACCGCCAGAAGCTTTATCAGCACCCTGATAGACCTAAGGTTCAAAATACTGTGAGAGTAAGTAGCTTATTTACAGGATATACATACCATATTGTTTTAATTTATTAGGTCATGTGTTATGTGTAAATGTATATACATTTGAAGTCAAAATGATTGGCTTTTTCAAGTATTTGTTTAACAGAGCAAGGAATTTTTCACAGTATTTATTAGCTCCCTTAAGCAATATTGTTTTTCAATGGCTACAGAACAAACTAGTATCTTGAAAAATATCTAGTAAAATATTATGTGCTGTCATTATGGCAAAGAAATCAGTGATTAGAAATTTGTTATTAAAACTGATATGTTTAAAAATGTGTTTAACAGAAATTGGGGGCATTTTACAATAATAATAATCATTTTAAAGTGACTTTTCTAGTCCAGAGCAGTCACAATCTGACAAACCAGTTATGCTGATAATAATAAACCTGAGAAACGTTCTAAGGTTAAAGAAGAAATAATCATGTAGGCTAATATTTATTTTTAAGAAAAGACAGAAATCAAAAAGAAGTCATCAATAATTAAGGGTTGTTTCATAATAAGGGATTTCAGAGAGTGTCTGATTGGTTTGTTTCAAAGAACTCCGCCTAACTTTGCACTTTTATTGCGTCAAGTTGTCACAAGCTCTTGACTAGACGGCGATCAGAGATTCCCACATCCACTACACGCGGGTCAGCGGATCAATAACAGGTCAGTTCACATGACAGCTGTCTGAGAGAATGGCTAAATGATTACAGTGTGTGGGGTGGCAAAGAACAATGTCTTTTTCGTC
The DNA here is from genome assembly GCA_903798125.1 of Danio choprae. Lineage (NCBI taxonomy): Eukaryota > Metazoa > Chordata > Actinopteri > Cypriniformes > Danionidae > Danio > Danio choprae. The sequence continues at coordinate 3,496,622 of CAIGQW010000259.1, forward strand.
GGAATAATAATGTGTTATCAGTGGACCCTCAATTATTATTCTCAGAAGAGCGAGCGCGAGCCGTTTTGTCTGTTTGTGTGAATTGTTCCTCACGCGCACTCAAACTTGCCGCGCCTCAGAATTAAAAACGCTTTCAATATTAATATCTACAGCACGAAGAATATCTATTGTAAGGTTATAGTGTTGTTTTAGGTTACTGTCTAGTTTCAGTCTCGTCTGGCTGTTAGATTCCACAAGGATTGAATGGCGCAACAATAAAATTACTCAGGAAGTGGGTGAAAGTTTACGCCCTTTCCTCCATTCAACGCTCTTGATTTGTCATTACAAAAAAAAAGGATGACGTGACGCTAGCTACCACTCCTTTAAAGTGTAGTTCTGGTTCTTTAGCGAACAAAGCATGATTTTTACTAACTTATTTGAACGATTATAAGTTTAGCAAAGTTTTTTTTGTATGTTCTGTTGTTTGTATGTTGTGTTGTCTTTGCTATCTGGGGTGGCTTGAGAAGACACACCTTTGCACGTTCATCTATTAGTTCACATTACTATAATAAATGAACCCATTATAATCTTAAATGTTTTCTTCTTTGGGTCTATAGAAATAATTTATGTTAATATGAAAAGTATTATTGATATTATATAAATGTGTAGCCAACCTTTTTATAAATATTGAGGTATTTTTTCTGTTCACATTTAATATAACTCAATCTAAGTAGTCAATCTATCTATAATGGTTAATTTGTATACAAGCTTAGTGTTCATTCGTCATGCTATGTGACTCAATCAAGTCAGATGAGATCATTGTTAGTTTTAGAACACTTTTATAACCAATTTATCATTGTAGGATTAAGATTTATAGTTTATCATTTTGTCATCATTTATACACTATTTCTGGTCAAACTGTGAGCTGTAGTACACTATAGTGGTGACCTTGATTTTGGATATAAATTGGTTATGATTAGTGTAATAAATGTTTTTTTAATCAACATCTATCACAGAATGGCAGACAATGTGAACACAGCAGAGAAGGACAAAGAGGATTCACAAGAACAACAGGTGAGTCAAACACAGACATAACACAATATTTAAATGCATATGGCTTCATTCATAAAAAACAAAACATCTAAGTTATCTTAGTCATCTAGTTAGAAGGACAATCCGTTTAACAATTTTAATTTTCACTTTCAGAGTGATTATTTTTTTCATCTGATGAATGTAAAAAGCCAGTCAGAATTTACAAGCTATAAAGACAAGCTTTAAAATCATTATACTTAAGTCATGCATCAAATCCTTTTAATATAAACTGTGGCATCTTATTTAAAGCTTCAGTGTGCCAACATTTTTTATGAATGATTTATTTTGTTATCTTAAACAAAAGAATCCCATCATTGTGCAATAATAACTGAGATTAATCAACAACAAACTTTAATATTTGTGTTTTAGAGTGTGATCTCCCGAGTAGGCAACCTGCCGCTGGTGAGTTCTGCGTGTGGCGCGGTGTATAATGCATACAGCAGCACTAAAGACAGCGTCCCCATCCTGAAAGGAGTAATGGAGGTGGCAGAGAGCGGTGTCCGCACACTGGGTGCTGCTGCTTCAACAGGTTCCAAACCCATACTAGACATACTGGAACCTCAGAGTAAGAACCTCAAAGGGATCATTCAGACAAAAATGACAAAAACGTTGTTCCAAACAAATAAGACAACTAAAATGAACATATCATGAAATCAACATCATTTTTTAAAGGCTTTTTTGATAGTCCAGGGTACCAAAACCTGTCATAATGTTGTTGTATGTGTTGGGGAGGTTTTCAAAAAAAGTAAAAAAATAAAATAAAAAAAAGGTAATTGCTAATTACTAATTATATCAGTAAAATTGTATGTAAATTACTTTTCTAAGTATTTTGTCTAAATAAGTCATTTAATTACCATATATTAAAGATCCAAACATTTGTCAGAAACCTTAAACCACTCAATTGATTTATTCAATTCTGAATAAATCATGACTTTAAAACTAGATTAGTGTCTGATTAATTGTTTTCTTTTTGCAGTTGCAGCTGTAAATGAATATGCCATGAAAGGGCTGGAGAAGGTGGAAGGAAACCTACCAATTTTACAACAGCCAGCAGACAAGGTACCTTAGACTGACTTATTCCTTAGCTAATAGCATTTGAATTATCTGTTTGAATTAGCATTGTGAATATCTCCATGCAGCTGGTATCCGACACAGTGGGCATGGTGTACCAGTCGGTAACAGGAGCGAAGGATGCTGTGGTGGGGGCTGTGATGGAGGGTATGGAGAAGACACGTATGGCTGTGACCGGAGGCATAAACACCGTCATGGGGTCCCGTGTGGGCCAGATGGTCAGTAATGGTGTAGATAAGGCCCTCACTCACTCTGAAGACTGGGTTGAGCAGAACCTTCCCATCAGTGAAAAGGAGCTTGGTGAGAGGACTTGCACTTCAGACCATTTCATTTTATTTTTGTTCAGAAATGTCTTTGAAAATGAAAGAAAATATGTAAGTTAAAGGTTAAATCATATGAAAGAAATGAAAGTGAAAGTGTTTGAATATACATTATCGTAAGGAAAGAGCAAAGAGCATATTCTTGTCAGAAAGACCTCTTAGTTTTAAATGAATCAACAGTTTTTTATTGGATTATTATTCAGAAATGCAATTATGTGCTAAGTTGAATATTGGAGTGTTTAAAACAATAAAAATGTGATAATAAAATAAATATATGAGCAACATCACACGAGTAGCATTGCAATATGGCTGTATATGGTGGGCACTGGTGAAAGGCATGCGTTGACTCGAGGCCATAGGCCGAGTGCCTTAGTGTCCCACCAGTGATGATATACAGCCTTATCGCACTGCTACTAGTGTGATATTGCGCTTATACAACAGTTTTATATATATATATATACATATACATATATATATATAGTTATTATAGTCCAAAATGTAGAATACTTTATTTTTCAGCAAATAGTGAAAAATAATGATTTTTAACAATTATATTATAACATATCATTTATTTACAAAAATTGCTGTCTTTTGTTTTTTCACTTTGAAAAAAATGATAACTTTTTTCATACTTATTAAGCTGCGCAGTAAGTGTAAACTGATCATTTTGACCATGGGAGACTGAAGACTGCTATAATGATGCTGAAAATTCAGACATTACCGTAATAAATGACATTTAAATGCATTCAATTCAAAACAAATCAAATATAGGCTTGCTTGGTGCGCAAGACATTTCTGAGAAAAAACATGAACAAAAAAAAGGTGATGATACCAATGTTATAATACCAATGCTGTGTGTTCCTCCAACAGCTGCGCTTGCTGAGCCAAGGCCAGGGGAGGAGGAAGGATTCATAGTGTCCACTCGCTCCAGCTACTTTGTCCGCCTGGGTAAACTGTCTGCCAAAGTTCGAGAGAGGGCGCTTGAGCAGTCCCTCCTTAGGGCCCGCAAGGCCAGAGACACTACACATGCTTCTGTGACTCAAATGACCAGCACTATGGACCTGCTGGAAAGTGCCCGGGTTACCTTGGCCAGTGCCAACCAGCAGCTAGTGGGCGCTCCAGAGCAGCTGCTTCAGCGATGGAAAGAGTGGAAAGAAGGGCAGCCCAAAGAACTGCAGGAAAAAGTAACAGCAGAGACAGAAGTGGACACAGCAAAAGACAAGAAACAAGTACAGATGCACTTCCACAAAATCTTTTAGATGTAAAATATGATTAAGTGTAAAAACCTTTTTTAAATATTTGGGAAAATGTAGGTTCTATTAAGTCTATTAAATATTTTTTTTACTTATAGCACTGGCTTTTTTAGTTTTTATTTGCTGATTAATTATTTGTTTAAATTTGATTTCTTTGATTTGTTTGCATTTATTTATTTTAATCAATTTTTTTATTCCATTTAAAAAAAATTGTTCATACATTTGAATCATTTTATTATTTTGATGAATTATTATGGAATTATTACATTATTTTAATCATTTTATTTAATGTACATTAACATTTTTGTCTTGTTTCTAGACCAAATATATATATTAAAAAATCTTAAATCAAGATGCTTTTTCTAGAGAAGTAAAAAAATGAAAACAATAATAATTTTCTTACAGCACTGACATTATCTAGCTTGTTTTTTGACTTATTATTTATGAAAACAAGACAATATTGTTTACTTGTCTAGAAAACGCATCTTGATTTAAAGGGGTGGTCCACTACGATATCATATTTTAAATTTTAGTTGATGTGTAATGTAGCTGTGTGAACATAAACAACATCTCTAAATGTAATACGCTCAAAGTTCAATGCAAAGGGAGACATTGGCTTTCACAGAGTCAGCTTAACAAAGCCTACAGCAAACGAAGTTTGGGAACTACAAAAAAAGAACGGGTTAGTGAGATCACAAATGCTTCATGTTACGCGCATTCACCGCATGCATACACCCCACGCAGCGTAGGGGTGTGGCCAGAGTCACTGTAATATTATAGCAGAGAAAGCTAAAATGCCGTCTAAATGCTGCTATTTCCACAGAGCTTCTTTTGTTACTAGATTTGGGCTTCCAAAGGACATGACACAAAGAGTGAAAAGCTTACAATTTAATTTTAAATATGTTCCAGAGAATTATAAAAAATAAATAGCTAGCATCTGACAAAGGACAGCTTGCAGAATCTCTCCCAGTTCAGTGCTGGATTCGGCTAAAAACTCCTTAAAGGAGCAGCTCCAACCATAATAGCAGAAGCTGTGGATTGTGAGCCACAACTCAACTGATCTATCACATGCATAGTGTCTAGCGTTAACAGTATGTTGTAGCAAGGATGTAAACAACAGAAAATGCTGTTTGGCACCACTAACAGTTTAGCTACAAATTCACATTTATCCATCAAACTACTGTAAACATCCACAATCTTCAGCAGCGCGTGCAGTGTCTCTCTATGCAGGTACTTTCCGTGCTTTCTACATGTCAAGTAACAAACTCACAAAAGATATGAGAACGTTTTATATTACTTACACATGCTTATTCCAAATATATGTGAAAGACACTTGTCAGATTTGATTTTAGAGAGCAGACATAAGGTTCAGCTGTGTGCTCTTCATTTTCTGTCTGATTCAGGCTCAAACTGATACGGCTAACAGCTACTCTGACTGGCAGTATTTACACAGTGCAAAAGCGCATGCTATTAGAGGCGTGACACTTTTCCTGGTGACGTGGAGCCGATCCACGAATCACAGCACATTATGTTAGCCGACCAATCAGAGCCTTTTGGAGGAACTAGGTCGTTTTTATGTTAGCTGAGTAGCTGTATATAATCAAAGTAAGATATATAAAAAAACTAACATGATTTTTTACAAATGAAGCATGAGCACACATTGCTTTGCATCTTATAAACACAACCAAGCCTTAAAAATACACTCTGGACCACCCCTTTAAGAATGTTTAGATATTTGAACTCGAAAGAAGGCAAACTCTAAGCAAGAAAAGCATTTTTTCTGTGTAATACCTTAACAAATGTATTCAATATTTTACTTTTATTGGCTTTTTTCAAACATCCATGGACCCCCTAGCACTCCTTTGCACCCCGTCTATCAGATCAACTCTTAGTTTGTATATGTGGATGTTTCTCTATAGGAGATGGAGTCGAAAGCCCTGTTGATGGTGCGTGGTTTGAGTGATCAGCTGAAGACGGCGTGTTCAGGGGTTGTGTCCAGTGTTCAGGGTCTTCCAGGCACTGTGCAGGAACAGCTTCTCAATGCTCGACGTACAGCTGGAGAACTGCAGGCATCACTGAGCGGCACCAAGACCCTCACACCCGTCCTCTTACAGCAAACACGCCAGCAGATTGGCCAGGTAGATAGAGTCACTAATATACAGTTGAAGTCAGAATTATTAGCCCTTTTTCATAGCTTTTTCAAATATTTCCTAAATGATGTTTAACAGAGCAAGGAATTTTTTACAGTATTTCCTATAATATTTTTTCTTCTTTTTTCCGGCTAGAATAAAAGTTTTTCATTTTTAAAAAATCATTTTAAGGTCAAAATTATTAGCCCGGGCCTCACAGCGGCGCAGTGGGTAGCATGATCGCCTCACAGCAAGAAGGTCGCTGGTTCTAACCTCGGCTGGGTCAGTTGGCATTTCTGTGTGGAGTTTGCATGTTCTCCCTGTGTTGGCGTGGGTTTCCTCCGGGTGCTCCGGTTTCCCCCACAATTCCAAAGACATGCGCTATAGGTGAATTGGGTAAGCTAAAATTGTCCCTAGTGTATGTGTGTGAATGAGTGTGTGTGTGGATGTTTCCCCATGATGGGTTGCAGCTGGAAGGGCATCCGCTGCGTAAAACATATGCTGGATAAGTTGGCGGTTCATTCCGCTGTGGCGACCCCAGATTAATAAAGGGACTAAGCCGAAATGAAAATGAATGAATGAATGAATTATTAGCCCCGTTAAGCAATTAATTTTTTCGATTGTCTACAGAACAAACCATCATTATACAATGACTTACCTAATTAACCTAGTTAAGCCTTTAAATCGCACATTAAGCTGAATACTAGTCTCTTGAAAAATATCTAGTAAAATATTATGTATCTGTCATGGCAATGATAAATTAGTGATTAGAAATTAGTTATTAAAACTAATATGTTGGGGCAGGACGGTGGCACAGTGGGTAGCACAATCGCCTCACAGCATGAAGGTCGCTGGTTTGAGCCCTGGCTGGGTCAGTTGACGTTTCTGTGTGGAGTTTGCATGTTCTCCCCGTGTTTGCGTGGGTTTCCTCCAGGTGCTCTGATTTCCCCCACAGTCCAAAAACATGTGGTATAGGTGAATTGGGTAAGCTTAATTGTCCGTTGTGTATGTGTGTGAATGAGTGTGTGGATGTTTCCCAGTGATGGGTTGCGGATGGAAGGGCATCTGCTGCGTAAAACATATGCTGGATAAGTTGGCGGTTCATTCCTCTGTGGTGACCCCAGGTTATTAAAGGGACTAAGCGAAAAGAAAATGAATGAATGAACTATTATGTTTAGAAATGTGTTGAAAAAATCTTCTCTCCATTAAAAAGAAATTGGGGGGAAATATAGGGGGGCTAATAAATCAGGAGGGCTAATAATTCTGACTTCAACTTTACCATTTATTTTTATTATCATTATACTGAGGTGATTTTTTTTTATTTTAAGTTTAAAAATGTCTTCAATGTATATCTTCATCTTTCAACAGGTACGACAGTCTCTGGATGGAGTCGTGGAGTATCTTCTCAATAACACTCCTCTCAATTGGCTGGTTGGGCCTTTTGCTCCTCAGATAACAGAGAAAGGCGAATGAAATTGCCACACAACCTAAATAAATCTGATGTTATGATATAATAGGTTAATATATGGTGCAAATTATTGTTTAACTACTTCTATTTCAAATTTGTTGTTTGTTGGAGTCACTACTAGACTGACATTTAATTGGTATTAAATGACAGTATAATAAAGATAAAATTGCACATTTGTATCATTTGATATTAAAATTGTCAGTATTTGAAAGCAAGTATTATAACACAACTGAGTATAAATGTTAAATGCTGAATGTACTTTCTAAATAAAAGCAAGCCATACTTCATAGTTGTTGTTTTTGTCATTCGTAGTATTCATATTGTGAAAGAAGTGTTGCTATCTGACATGCATAAATCGATCATTTCAATAAAACTTTTTTTTATATGAAAATGTATTTGTTTTTTGAACACAAACAAAGGATTGTATGAAGAAGTATTATTTAATAACCATTTTAGTATTTGAGGCAATATGGGTGCAGTTTTACAAACCCTTGTCAAAAAATCCTATTAGAATTTCCTATAGGATCTTAATGGATTCTTAAAATTCTAATGAACATTCTGAATTTTTTTAATGGAATTTCACTTTGTCCTAAAGGATCTGATTTTTATTTTTATTATTAGTCATCTGTTCTATAGACATTACGGACAAACCATTACTTTTTCATATACTGGTAAATTGTGAGAATTTAGGCACATATTCTTTTAGACTACCAGAAAGAAACATTTAAAATACACATTTTAGTATTTATTAAGTTTGCATCTGTAAAGTTCAATAACAGTACAAACCTTTAAAGTTTGTTTTTGCAAAAATAGTCACAAGTTTCCACTTCATCACACTTACTTTAAAGGGATAGGTCACCCAAAACGCAATAGTTCCAAATATGTTTAACTTTCTTTCTTCTGTTGAACAAAATAGGATATTTTGAAGAAAGCTGGAAAGCTGTGTAACCTTTGACTTATGTCAAAGGGTTTTTTCCTACTACAGAAGTCAATGGTTACAGGTTTTTTACAGGCCAGCTTTCTTCAAAATATCTTCTTTTGTGTTCAACAGAGGATAGAAACTCAAAAATTTGAAACCACTTGAGAGTAACTTTTCATTTTTGGGTGAACTATCCCTTCAATTATTATCTATGTATTGTAAAGTTTTTTATAGAGTAGTTTATTCATAAATCATTCACAAAATTATTTCACATTTTATTTCTAAAGATCATAAAAGTATCCCCCAACCCCTCTCTGCTGATTATTTTCTAATTTATGGGGGGAGTCACAAGTCAACTAAATAAAGTTAACCTGCTTCATCCAGTGTTTTGATCGTTTGAGCAAGTTAGAATGTATTTAATTTGAATACTAAACAAGATTTCTCTTAATACTTTGAATAATAAACAGTAGAAGGACTTTAAGATTTTAAATACTGTATCTTAAATCAGCAGATTAGCGCAATTATGTCAAGAAAGGAGCTGAAGTAGGCTAGCGGGCTTTGCACAGAAAGTGAAAATGAAGGCATACAAAAATCATAATTTCACGTGACCATTTTGTCCTCCTATCTGCAACTTTTACACTCTAAAAACCGTAACGCAGCGTCATTTAAGCTGATGTTGTCTTAAACACGCATTTGAAGCAAATCAACAGCATGTTATAGACATTCTTGGCAGCATTGTTTGGTATGGACTCGGGTGGATTAATGGGAAGTGTAATGATGATGATGTGGTTTCGATGAAAATGAATTGTTGCGCTACGGTGACGTCACGCCCGTTGTTTCGGATGACGTTGAGAGAAGCAGGCCGCACGCGCATAGCAGGAGCCCACTCTGTCAGAATTCTGTGGATCAAGGTCGTCGATTTCTCTTGAATCACACGGAAATACGGGTAAATATTCGAGATCGCGGGGTTTTAATATACCGCAAGTGTTCGTGGGACGGTCTCGAGGTCCCAGCTGTCCGTTTTGCGTGCGTGCCATCACGTCTGCTAGTCGTTAGCACAGCTAGCGCGTTAGCCTGGCTAAATGAATATCTCAAACAAGAACGACTTTCATCTAGTCAGCGATTTTAACACGGTCATCCGCACACAATATTAGCTACTTTTGAAGGGAAATATTTGCCTCGGGTGTCGCTTTGGCGTTGACATCAGGTCGGTTTGTTATTTGTCGCGATACTCGGGTCAAAGACAAATGTTTTCTAATTGCGGAGCCGCTCTCAGCTGATTTTCCATGGACTTGCTCCAGAATAACCTTGTTTGTATGGTAATCTGTCGTTCGCATGGTTGCGGTAAACTTCAATATTTCCACATTTAACACTTACTTGCTTCTTTATTCGAATTGAAGCGCAACTGTTGCCAGATTGTTAATCGTTATTTGATCAGCAGGCTGTTTAGGTTACTGTAACCTGGACCATTCGTTTGTTTGTTTGAGAAACAAAAAGCGAACAAAGAAACTTTTGTTTTATGCAGCATGTTGTCAGCCTCTAGCAGAGTCGACAACACATAAGTCGAGTTTAAAGTTGTTTTTTTACTATAACTGGAGTCCAACAGTTACCTGCTTTCGTTGTTAAACATTGTTCATGTTTTTCTCTTATCTAGTGCATCTTTTGTTTGATACATTTGAAATGGGTACATACTCGCTAGAGCAGGGAGGATATGAAAGTTCATACATTTTGTGCAATATTAATAGTGTAGTGTGTTTCATCATATGGCCTTTTATTTAGTTTAACACTAAATGTGTGTAGGGGAATTATTTTGTTGCATTGTATTTTGTTGCATTGTATCACAGTGGGCTTGTTTCAGTTAGCATACTCGTACTTTAGTGATAACAGTACATTTTGAGACAATTGCAGACTAATAATTGTAGGCCTAAATGCTTGTGGTCAATTAACGTTTGTCAGTACATATTTGTCCAATTATCCAGCAACAAGGACAACTTGAAATAAAATATAACCAAATAGTTCTATTTTTATAATAAAGATAGAATAAAAGATGGAAAATAATAATATTATTTACTTTTTTCCTTCTTTTCAAAGTGTGCCGTTCATAGTGACCATGGGGTGTCAAGGCCTGAAAAGACACCATAAAAGTCAAACATATCACTCTTGTGCATAAAGCTATTATTTAGCTTCAGCAAATTGGCAATATTCCACACAAGTTGTATGAGTTTTTAGGGATGCACCAAAATGAAAATTCTTGAACGAAACCAAAACTTCAAGATGTGTTTGCCATATTAAACAATGTCCAAATGCAAGACTTTTAAATTAGTTTTTTAATTTTTACCTAAACACAGAAGTGAAATTAAAAGGTTTTGGAATACAAATATTAAGGTTTTAATTAGTTAACCAAGCTTTTAATACACAAAATTTAATTAAACTTTATTTAGATTAATAAAATGGCACACAAGTGAGATTGAATTTAAATGACATTTAAGGTAGTTTAAGCTTTTTTTTTTTTTTTTTTAATATGTTGGTAACATACATTTTTTAGCAATGCTGTATTTTACTTTCAGACATTTGTTAAATAACAATCAATACAGGCATCAGACAATAACCGGTTTCAAGATTTTCCGCAGTTTGAAAGTCCAGGTTTTAAAACCACTTAAAAAATTCTGTTATGGTATATGTAAGGTTTTTGATTAATTTTTTTAACATATTTTTTTACAACAGTATGTCCAGCAGCAAAGAACCATCCACATCAAAAGCTAGTCAGCCCACAATTCAGCAAACATTTAAAAAAACAAATCGAGTGACCTTTATCCAACGTCTTACCGTCAGAATCTTTTACTGGCCCATGACTATAACATTATATTAAAATATAACAAATTACATATTATTATAACATGATAGTTAAAATATTACATTTAGCAAAATGTGCATGTTCCATGTTGCAGCTTGCAGTCTATCTATATTGAGCTGTCATACCCTATTATGGAGTGTAAATATTGCATTTACTCTTGTAATTAAAAAAAGTTTAGTATAAATAGAGAAATGCTAGTTAAATGTCACACATTCGGTCAACAAATTTGGTGCATCCCTTCACACTTTATAAGCTGCTTTAAAGTTTGATTCGCCAACTGTATAAACTTGTAAGTCAAATGTCTGTAAAGTTTATTTTAGTGTTTTATTTTATTCTTAAAAAAAGGGACTTTCATCATTGTGACACAATTTTAATAAACAAATAAAAATGACTAAAACACTGTTTCTTTTAATAACACGTTAGTGATAAATTATGCTATTATATACTACTTAGCGATAAATAATGCTAATGAAATACTAATTGTTGTACCCCATCTACAGGATCGTCTTCTCCCGTCCCCCTTACCCCCCTTTCTCAAACAGCATGGCTCAGGAGACAAATCAGACGCAGGTGCCAATGCTTTGCACTATGGGATGCGGTTTCTATGGTAACCCTCGCACCAATGGAATGTGCTCTGTCTGCTATAAGGAACATCTGCAGAGACAACAAGGAGGGGGACGAAACAGTCCCCCAGGTGAGAAAGGTAAATCAATCTTCCAGTGTCCTACATGTCGTATGCACTTTTTGCATTCTGAAATAGATATGCAGAAATCAGAATAGATCAGTTTTTGCTCCAAGTGTGATTGGCAACTGGCCTTAGGTTTTTTTTTGTTTTAATTTGTGTAATCTCTGTTCTTGCATACAAACTACACTGCAGTGATTTTATAGTACAAAGTGTGTTAATAGAACATTAACAGAGGCCACAGACGCAGCACAAATGTACCAACAGACATACTGGCCTGGGCACGCACACAGAAAAACACAATATATTCTGCGTGAACAACAAATGTAACGCGTATTGGCATTCTTTCATTTCATAATTCTCTGATTGTTTTGATTTTAACATTAAACAAATAGATAAGAATTTAGTGTTGTCCAGTTTTTATTATAGCTCAAAATTAGGTAATTGCTTGAAGTTTTATTTTTAAGTTTAAAACATGTCAGATTTCATGCTTGAAAATCACTGCTAAAAAGGAGAGAAAACATCTATTTCCAATGTTGTATACATGGGCATCTTTTAAAGGGATAGTTTACCAAAAATACAAATTTTACCACAAGTGGTTCCAAATCATTAAGTTTCTTTGTTCTGTTTTCTCGTTTTATCTTATGGTTGAATTAAAAAATAACAACAAATAAAAAGTAGAAGCTTTCTTGATTCTAGAAATACTGGAAGGACATCTAAAATATGAAATTTGTTATGCGAGGTTCTATTGAAGAATCTGTAATGCAGGGTTAACATCAGAAGTGGAATGAAATATTTCTGAGAGGAGATTACATACTAAGTCAATGCAAACTCACGTCACGAATATTTCCACTGGGCGGTGCAAATGATGCAGAATGTGTAACAAATAACTGAACTTGTATGAAAAATACAATTCAAGTTTATTTGTATAACGCGTTTCGCAATAATTATTGTTTTACGAAAGGTGCACATTATTGCATTACAATCAAATTCAGAAAAGTTAACGTTATTAGTTACCATAACTTTATTAGTGGCTAATAACTTTAACTAATTAACTAGTAACTAATAGCTTTGATTGAGGTGAAAAAATATCCCATGAGTAAGTTAGAGTGAATGACTTTGTGTTTGGTGTGAACCCAGCATAAGGGGAAACCCTGTCTTCAGAAAAATTCAGATGGTTTTTATTAAATTAAATATAAATAACCAGTGCATCTGCTTTGTTTATAGCACAAAACTGTTCTTTAAGCACCAGCAACTAGCAGAGTGATTTGGCATTTTTATTCAGCCTGTCTACTGTTTTTTTATGCATAATTGAAGCTGAAATCACCATATTATGTTTTTAATTTATATTTAACAATGTAATATTTTTTTATTGAAAAAAAATGTGCTTGTAAAAAAAAATTCAAGATCTGTGCATAGCTTTTATGAAACAAATGTGCTTTGAAGTCAAGAAGAGTTTTAATGCCCTGTGTCTTTCCAGCAGCCACATCTCCTGTAGGTTCTCCAGGTGCTTCTGCAGTAACAGTGGAGTCCACCCCTCTACCCACTACAGAAGCTGGTACCCCGACTGAAGAACGCACGTCTAGGTGAGAATGAATGAATCAAGCCATTCTTGGTCGAACTGGTACAGACTATAAGTGAAAACAGTCTGTAGGTCAGTCATAATCTCTTAATGATCACCAGATGTGTGTAATGTTGTGGTAAGGTATTCTAACAAGTAAGTCCTGTGTTTGTTTGGGTTGTGTTCATTCAGTAGTTCACCGAGCCCAGTAACTCAGCAGATGACTGCCATGAGCATCTCCCAGGACACGGCAACCACTGATTCAGACAGAGCAGAAGTGGAGGAGGAAGAGGAGGAGGGCTCATCTAAAAGCACAGGTCTGTCCCATGCATGCATAATGAACACAATATGTACTGTTTTTTCATTGTTTTGTATCTAACGCATAATTAATATTGTAAATAATACAAGTTTGTATTATTTTTGTTGTTATTGTGTAGGGGTCTGTTTGGTGCCCGGACTCAGTTAAAGTTTCAAAAGTTATATACATAAAAAAAGCATATTAAAATCACAAAAAGTGTCTGCTTTAATGTTTCAAATGACTTGAGAAATTAGTCAAAATATTGGGACAATACTTATTCTCACCTATATTTTTTCTATGGAAATATCTAAAAATATATGTATATTAAAAATATCTAAAAAGATAAGTTATAGTACTATATGTGTTATACACAATTAAAATGTCATACTGACAAATGCTCAACTCAAGATCGTGCAAGTATAAAGATTTAAAATTAAGGATTTAATAATAGCATAGGAATAATAAGATATTTAATAAAATGCGTTCTTTGGGGATACACTGTGATTCATGAAAAGTTGTTTAATATGCCGTCATCAACGACTTTAAAAGAAAATATTCGTGAGTCCTTCAAAAATGGTAGAATTTTTTTGAGGTAAATCTTAAATACTGTTTTTTTTGTTTAGTTTTTTTTATGTATTATTAATTGCTGTTGATGTCTTTTTATTGTTATAAACCTTTTTTATTATAGAAAAGTCATATTTGTAAAATGTTAGTTTTTTTTTTTTGCCTCTAATTAATATCATATGATTCTTGTTTTAAATACACACTTATTTTTTGTATACGTTTTTGAACATAAATGTCGTTTATATTCCTCTGTAAATCATCCCAAAATGGTATGCTAGTCATTTTTGGTAAAAAACTTTTTGCATGATAAAGCATTGCATTGCATGAAATTGCTTGTAAAAATTTACTTGTAAAAAGAATGTAAAAAATGTGTTTATTGCAATTGACTATTATACTTATTACTGACTATTATACTTTACTACATTGTTTGATGGATTTCATGTAGCATAAAGTATTGGCAGATTGTTAAAATATTAAACCATTTTTATATTGATATTTTACTGTACTCTGATGCTGTGGTTTTGATTTTTGAAAATGTGATATTTTTTCAATATATCTGCTGAAACACTAAATTAATTTAGAAAATGGAGGCAAACCTTGAACTAAAGTCTTTTTATCAGTTCTCATAAATAACCAGACATAAATGCTGATGATTTATTACATTATTGATTTGAGTGCCAGAGCATCATGTAGCAACGATGTTTCTTGTGTTTTAGAAATGATCCATTAGAGACAGATTGTCTTTTATCACAGGGCCAGTAGGGGAAACTGCGCAAGCTTCCTCAGACGGAGATCAGACTCCTGACAAGAACAAAAAGAAGAATCGATGCTTCACTTGTAGGAAAAAAGTTGGCCTCACGGGTAAGAGCCAAGGGAAGAGCCTTGTGTTCTTCAATGAGGGCTGGGCTTTTATCTTATCTATGAACAGACTTCAAGACATTAAAAAATCTAGCTTTGCTGCAAAAGGAGTTAATTTTCCTGTTTTGTAGAGAGAGTCAACATATATTCTCTGCAGTCTTATTCCTAATTTTTTTCTTTTATTTTTAATTTTGAAGACTGCTAACTGTTGAAAATGTAAAACGTTTATTCATATACAGTATATTTTGTATATTATTGCACTGTACAATGGTATTATTAACAAGGTATTATTAGCAATGCTGCTATTGGATCTTCATGTTCATCAAAGGATTCTGAAGAATAGATCACAGTTTCCACAAAAACATTAAGCAGCACAACTGTTTTAAATACTGATAATAATAATAAGAAGAACAATAAGAAGAAGAAATGTTTCTTGAGCACAGTTCAGTTTATTGAAGTATTTTTGTATTGAATTACAATAAAGCGCATAGTAGTATGTTTCAAAAAAGATATATGTTAGGGCTGTCAATGTTACCGCGTACTCGATTAATCTGAAAAGGTAAACGCGTTAATATTTAACACAATTGATTGTTTGATAAGATTTGATGTTTGGCAATATTTCAGCTTTCAATTTTAGCCATTATACAAAATGCTGCAGAATGGTCCCTGTGACAAGCAGCCGTACATCGAATCAGAGGTTTCATTTCGTGGTCATTCAGTTATTGAAGCGCAGCTGCCATAAAAGCGTCAAGTCACAGAGCAACTCAAAAAGACAAGCATTTGCGAAATCTTTGAAAATACAGCCCTGAAAGTAACCGGTATGAATGTCTTTCAGCCAAGAAGACTATAGTGGAGATGTAGTAAAAGTGCAGTTGAGCCTATCTATTTTAAGTGGCCTATAAGTTGTGTAGCCCAAGTCAACTTCAATTAGAGTAAAACTAAAGCCAAAATACAATTAATTGCATTTTTATGTTTTATAAAAATATATATTGAAACAAATATTGTTTTAAATTGTTCTAAATTTTATTTAGATTTTTATCAAAACAAAACATCCTCAGCTTAACGACTAAGCTGCCAGTGTAATAGATTTAATAAATATGCATTATTTTACTGTATGCCGGGATATATGCATTTTTTTAATTTATCGAGTATGCCTATTACTATATAATTTATTTACCTATTGGTAAAAATATATATATATATAAAAATATATAAAAAAAATATTTAGTAGGCTAATCAGATATGTTATTTAATTTCTGTTCGATTGCTGTGTTCAGGATTTAACAATAAAGGCTAAATGATTGTAACATGTCTCACTGTCATTTAAAACACGTGATGCATAGCTCAACACCAGAGCTGTGTGCAAACTTTATACATATTATACCACGGTAATGAACCAACCAGATTTAGCGCAAAAAAACTACTTGCCGCGACAGCCCTAACTGTACTGTCAGTGGGAACTGTTGTTACAAGAATATTTGAACTAAAAAAAAAAAGCTAGAAAAACAAAATAAAAAGAGTGAGTCCGTTTGCAGAAGGCACTTTCATTGCACATGCTGAAGACCACTGGAGATCAGTAAGTGACCAAAACTACCTAGGTGTAATCGATGACAACTGACATAAGCACTTTCAAAGCAAGTTAAAAAAATAATACATTTATAAGAACTTTTAAGATAATAAAACTAAAGGATCTGTTTCCTTAAACTAGTCATGCATTTCTTTTAAAGCTGCATATTTACAGGTTAATCCTACATTTTAAATTTGCATTAATCTAGATTAATCAGAGACCATGATTGCAATTTTATTTGATTGATTGACAGCCCTAATATGTAAGAAATTGAATTGATAACATTTTACATTATTTCTCTTTTCGTGATCAAAAAATGCTGTGGGTTGTATATATTTGCTGTGGGTTGTGAATCTTACCAAGCTTAAACTTTTTTTAAAGGTGTGTAATTGTTTTTTACCCAAGATGATCATTTATTATTGGTCTTTAATGTTTTCAATAAATATTGCACATGGTCTTTTGGTATCCACCAGCTTTAAATCAAACATTAAGCACGCATAACTGACCATTTGAAAAGACTGAATCCACTTTTTGTGTGTGACTAGGCTTTGACTGCCGCTGCGGTAACCTGTTTTGCGCTATCCACCGTTATTCTGACAAACATGACTGTCCCTACGACTACCGAGGAGCTGCCGCCGCTCGCATCCGCAAGGAGAACCCCATCGTGGTCGCTGAGAAGATTCAGAAGTTATGAGGACTGACGGCTTAACGAGCAAAAGAAAATGTTTGACCTGCAAGTTTTGGAACCATGGCGCTGAATAACACCATTCTAAAAAATGGATTCATTTCTTCATTGTAGGATAAGGTGGGTGGGGTCGTTGGGTACAGCCCCTTCTTGACCACTCCCTAAAACTATCATCTCCCTGTCTCTCCCAGAAGGACGATGTTCAGGTGTGAATGTGTGACATGCTGAGAGATATTGTGTGTGTGTGTGTGTGTGTGTGTGTGTTGTGTTTTATTTTCTAGAGATTCAGGGAGAAGAGGGATTGGTTGTCAGATGGGCATCCCTGTGCACCGGGGGGAGGGTGGGCTCTTTAGTTTATACCCTGGCATTGATTTTTTGTTAGGATATTAACATAATTTTTTTATAGGAGCCCTGCGATGAGGGTTCAGGAGTCCAATTGAAGCGGGTGGGAGGGGAACGTCGAGAGGGATTTTCTGATATTGCAAAAAAAAAAACCTTGCTGAAGAATATAGATTTTAATGACTACTCCCTCATTTACCCATGTAAAATTATTTTTTCTGTGTTATTCTTTTTTTTTTTTTTTTCCTTTATTCTGGTTAATTATCCCGACATGTCAAATCCCAGCCTGTGCATTTAAAAAAAATTCTCTTTTATATATTGACTTATCATGCTAATGTTGGGTGCATGAATAGTTATCAGATAAGGTTTTTGAAAGGGGGGAGGGTGGGGTGTAGCAAGAGCCTTGACATAAGCGAGTGACTGAGGTTTTTTTTCCTTTCCTTTTCTGTTTTAATGAGTGTATGGCATCAGAAGATCTATATTAATATATTGTACGTAGCTTGAATTGTGTGATTGCATTCTATTTATTTTGTATTATCATTTGGTTGGTTGGTACTGGAGGATTGGAAGCATGTGTCCCCCCAAAAAAACTTGCAAAAAAAGGAAACCCCTTAATATTTCTGTCTATTTACACATGCGTTTTAATGAATTATAGCTCCTGATGGAATAGAGTGGATTGGAGTTTTTTTTTTTTGTTTTTTTTTAAATGCTTTTTAGAATCAAAGCACAAAAATTATTTTCAGTTCGCACAAACACAACAAAACGTGCAGATCCTCGGTGCTAGCAGGCCCGTTGTTGCTAATGCACGCCAGCGATAAACGATTTAGTTCTTTGCTCTCGACTGTGAGTGCAAGGTATTCGTTAACCACCAGCAGACCAATGAATGATGCTAATGGAACCGGCTAGTAATTTGTTTATTAGGCGATGCCTTTCTGTTCCAAGACATGTATTTCCAAATTCCTCCGTTATTCTTATGTTCTAGTGGAAGATGCACACAGATGCTTCCCCAGACAGATAAACGTTGCATGCTACAGTTATTAGGCCAACTACAAAGTTTGCTACAGCCACATTGCAACAAGAATGTAAGACAAAACAACTTCCCGTTGCATGGGCGAATGGTATTCAAGCAAATGGGAATTTTTTGTTATCTGATGTACATAATATGTGGCTGCCATTCTAATCAGAATGTTTAAATAAGGACGAGAAAGGTTCAGAAGAAAAAAACACACGAAATTTTTGTTTTGTGCGTATGTAGTTTATTTCCTACCCATGTGTAAGAAGAAAGGTGCAACATGGTGTTCTCTGTCATCCTTCAAGTGAATCCTGTGTCTTTGTGCTGGTTGTGCATTTTTATTTAATTTTTTTGTTTTTAGTAAAAGGGCTGAAACAACCATTTTGTATTAATCCTCAATGTTGTCCTGCAATCTTCCCTCTTAAACATCTGGGGTTTTTTATCTCCCATGATTCGTGCTCGACCGTTTGATGTAGTAGGCTTGTTGAAAGCAATTTGGTGGATGTATCTGATTTAAAGTTTTGGTAATGACCTTGCTGCTTTATTAAGGAAATAACCTGAGCTTTAATTAGCACTGTCTGTGATTTGCAGCATTATCCTCGGTGGGGCTGCTAGCTCAAGAGGGCTTTTGTGAAAGGCAGGTGTAAGTGGCTCAGTGAACTGGCATGTGTACACGCCATGCTTGGCTGAGCCGGCATCCTGACAGCCTTTTAATGAGGCTTTGGATCACACTCTTTCTGTCTGAAGCGTTTGCTTGAGGATAATCCTGCCCTTCTGGCTTTCGAAAGTAGGCATACAGACGAGAATGGCAGTGTCATAATATGGCAATGCTGGAGAAATCTTGAATGTAGTCAGCTGCTTTACTATGAAGTTCCAGCGGGTTGAACGCAAGCTATAATGTTGCCTTGAGTGTCTTATCAGAACGTTGGCATCGGAACATGTCTGTGCGTTATCCCGTCTGCGCTAGCAATGATTAACCTTCGTCGTTGCTTGTTATTGAGGAAAATGGAGAAGTGACTTCTTCCTTAATAGTAACTGCAGAAGAATTGCCTTGGTGTCGTTGACATTCAGCTTTTTCCAAGTAGTTCATTGGAACATTCGGATGGGTGATGTGAGTTTCAGCTCAGGCATGTTAGGCAGTATATTAACCAGCATTCGTGGATTAATTTACCAGCGTGCCCAGTCCCCCAGAGACACCACCAGATACTTTTTTTTTTTTTAATTTAGGATTGTATGATGTGTATGAGTAAGTATAAAACCAATAAAATCACAAAGTTTATTTTAAATTTACACAACGTTTTGTGTTTTTCTTTAAACGCGCATATAATTACCTAGACCATATAAATGGAGTGGGGGGATTACACTATGCTTTTTCATTTCATGGACTTTCATTCATTTGTATGGAAAACCAGATGACCGGGATAGCAAGCTCATGCCATATTCCAAAGTTTGTTTGGTTAACTCTGTCTTGTGAACTTGTATGACCTCAAATCGTGTGACCTCAGCTGAATTAAAATACACACATTTTGTCAGCGCCAAATAGCCTGTGCACCGACATAAAGCACAGAAGTGCTCATGGCGACCCGAGATTGATTCCCAGCTTGAGGTCTTTTGCCGATCCTTCCCCTCTCTGCTCCCAATGCTTTCCTGGTTGAATCTCCAATGTCCTATATCATAATAAAGGTGAAACCCCCTAAAAAAAATTATAATAAAACACACATTTTTGAAGTGTTGTAGAAATGATAAGTAGCATATTTTTACAATTTATATTACGCATTCAGTTATATGTTGTTCTTTTTTTATAATGCTTGTAACTTTATACAAAGCATAATACAAGTCTCAGGTTCCCCCACAATGTGTCCTTTTAGCCCAAAATACCTCGTGTATCTTTATTATACTATACTACAAATACCACTTCTGTGTGGAAGTAAAACTTGTTTGTGTCTCTTTAAATGCAAATGAGCTGCTGTTCCCTCCCCCCTTTCCTGATACAGGTGGAGCCTTTACCACTTGCCAGTTTACAATCAATATGCTTTTTTTGTTTGCAAAGAAACAAGGTGAGAGTTTTTTGTGAGGCGCACACAAATTTTAAAACAAGTTTACATAATGTTGGTTGTATTTGTTAATGTAAACATTTGGGAAAGAAATCGCATGTGCATCAATGCATCTTGGTTCTTGATAGGCATTGATGGTTCCTGAAAGAACTATTAAAAAAAAGCCCTTCAATTCCACCAATGGTTCTTTGTTGGAAAAGTGTTCTGTATATTTTTTAAATGTTCTTCAAATAAAAAAAGGTTCCTTTGAGAACTGTTCACTTAAATAGTTCTACGTCATCACTAAGAAAATTGTTGGAAAAAAGTTACTGCTTCAAAATCTATCTGAAGAACTTTGCCTAAACGTGAACTGGAAATGTTCCAGCAATTAATGACATTTAGGAACCTTTATTTTAAAGAGTGCAGTGCATCTGGTTCATTGAAAATAAATGGCTGTGAATGTGACTGTTGTACCTTTGCATAAACATCCACATTACTCATACTTGTGTGGGAAAGTAACAAGACTTGAGGAAATGGATAATGACTGATGACCTGTTTAACTGTAGCTGGACTTTTCTTAACCTGCCTCTGAGATTTTCACTAGGACAATGTCCTTTCGTGCTGTGACATTAGATAAGTAAACTAGAACGCTGAAGATGTCATGTGTCTGTATGAATCACCCTGAATTATTGACATTACTGAATTATAGCCTGTTTCACTTCCTTCATGGCTGGGTATTGATTGTCTGCTCTTGTGGGATAGCTTTCTCACCCTTGATTTGTTCCAGTCAATTTTGAATGTTTTGGTTCTCTTGAACACAGTATATTGAAGAATGTTGGCAATGTGTAACCACTGCCATCCATAGGGTAAACAAACACTATGGTGATCAACAACAACTAATAAATTGTTTAGATTCCTTGGAACAAGTCAAAGATCAGTAAGGATGAGTTGACAGTGGAAACGGCCACGAATCAGCCCATTGCGCGAGGTTTGAACGAAATGGCTCCGTATACTAAGCAGAGTGTAAGTATATTTGGATGAATTTATCCTTGAATGACTGAAATCATCAGCTGTCTGGCAGATTTTGCAAAGCTACGCCAGCAGATCTGACAGAAATTCCCCCGATGCTCCTCCCTCGATGTGCCGTCAGCGTAATTTCCGGATGCGCTGAAGAGCGAAGACGTTTGAACAGCCACTCTGCATGTTTTCCGCACTGACGTCGCGTCGAGTCACGTGGTACATTCCTTCAGTCCAGTGTTACCAGACAGTAGCCTAAGGAATAGATCAACATAATAAAAGATATAAACACTGAGTCCACTTGACATTTTTGATTTACGATTTATATTCATAGTTAGTTATAGTTTTTTTTTCTGATAAAGGCTATTAGACAATGTTTTTTTAAGTTTTAACACACACACACACACACACACACAAACACATACATATTTTAATTTATGTGTGTGTGTGTGTGTGTGTGTGTGTGTGTGTGTGTGTGTGTGTGT
>CAIGQW010000259.1:3518817-3530630 GCA_903798125.1 Danio choprae
TGTGTGTGTGTGTGTGTGTGTGTGTGTGTGTGTGTGTGTGTGTGTGTACATTTAAATTGTAACTTTATCTAATAAATGTTAGAATAAATAGATGTCTACGTAAAAATCCAAATAAAAAGGAGAGAGTTTGTATTGTTTTTTTGTGCAAAATGATATAAATATTGCACATTTGTTGAAAAATAGCATGTTTCCTCATTTCTATATTTACAATGATAGAATCTTTGCAAATAAATACCTTTTTTGCTTTTATAAATGCTTTATAGCATGACCAAACAAACACTTAAAGTCATTTTCAAGTTTATAAACATTTTCTTATATTTTTAAATGGTTTATTTTTTATTTTTTGTTTTGATTTAAATAAATACCAAGTATTGTGTCTTTTTTGTTCAACTGTATTATATAATTTATAAATACACATGTATAAATAAACCAGTTAGGAATCATTTTATCTTTCAGCCAAACTGGTTTTAGGTTTTAACCCATGTTTACTTTACGATTTCCCAGATATAGCTCCTCCCACTTCAAGCCCGTGACGCAATGAAGAGTGGCGAGGCTAACCAACATCTCTGACCGGAGTAAAAAAAAAAAAAAAACACAGACAGCGCTATTAGCCTGTACCAGTAGATTATTGCATGTCGGGACGGTATCCGGGAATCATCTTGGAACGACAAACCAGATATTGACTTTTATTCCTGAAAGCCTCTGCTTCTGCTTCGCGGACGAGACATGTCCTCATCGGCGTCCAGACCTTTATTTGTCATCTGAGAGGAGTCGTAGCTTGACTGGCTAACGTTAGCTGGCTAACTCCCTCTACCCCCTCATACGAGCTAGCTACTTAGCGACAGAGGTGTGAAAATAAAAAGAAATCCCGCTTTGGCAGGCTGTGGACAAGAGAACGACACGTATGTGGAAAATAAATGCATTACTGTGTTTGTTAGCAATGTGTGATTCGTTTGTAGCTAAAACTAGGTGTAGATTATGAGGTAAAGTTGGCGATGCGCGAGTCTGATTTGACAACTGGTTTGTTGCAGACTCTAACCGGTAAAATCTGACTGTCAGTATATATTATTTATATTTGTAGTCCATACAGTGTCAGATGGCAGACAGACTATCGGTTTTAAGCTAAGAGGACTGTATAGCTGGGAGATAAGTTTACGGAATGCCTGAGTTAAATCTACCTGGGTATTACTTATTAACCGTTTGTTTACTGTTGGAGCTTTTTGCGCAGTTGAGTCTTCGTAGAAAATTTGTGGATAAGAAATATTTTCAGAGAGAGAGCTTCACCTTTAATCTTGTGTTTTTCGAAAGTGTAAATGTACTATCTTTATAAAATGATCACGTTAAATTAGATAAGTTAACTAAACAGAAAGAAATTTAGAGCATTTTTGTGAAAATATATTGGAAAGGGTCTCCCCGTCTTGGGTGCCGCCATGTTGACATCACATGACTAGTAGTGTCTAATAATAATAATAATAATAATAATAATAATAATAATAATAATAATTATAAGTCCCTTTCAAAGACTATGATGACTAGTTTCCACAGTTATTAACATTGTAAACCATCGTAACATTATTCTTTATTTTCATTTTTTGAAATTACGTTTATATTATGAATAAATATATACTAGATGTTTAACACAAAATTAAGGGAGTAATGGCAATTGTGTAATTTTTCTCTCTTCTGACTTGCCATGTAGTGTTAAGAGTTATATTCTCTTGTGACAATTGCTGAAGCTTTTGTCACAATATATGATATAAGCATGAAAGAAATGATCTACAGACAAGGATTATTTAGACAGGTATAATAAAAGTAACTGTACATTTTTGTTTACTGCATTGTACAAAAAAGTAAAAAATGTTGCAAAATATTGATAACATACAATAGGTAACACTACAATAAATGATCATTTAAGACATTACTAATTTATTTTACTGAAGTTCAAATCAAAAACATAAACATTAAGCAATTTACATGAACTTTTCACCATCATTGTAGTTTAATTAACTAATGTTAACCAATGTAGCCATACTGTAAAGTATTAAAGTACAATATGCTTTTATTCATTCATTCATTCATTTTCATTTCGGCTTAGTCCCTTTATTAATCTGGGGTCGCCACAGCGGAATGAACCGCCAACTTATCCAGCATATGTTTTACGCAGCGGATGCCCTTCCAGCTGCAACCCATCTCTGGGAAACATCCATACACACCCATTCACACTCATACACTACGGACAATTTAGCTTACCCAATTCACCTGTACTGCATGTCTTTGGACTTGTGGGGGAAACCGGAGCACCCGGAGGAAACCCACGCCAACACAGGGAGAACATGCAAACTCCACACAGAAACGCCAACTGGCGAGGCTCGAACCAGCGACCAGCGACCTTCTTGCTGTGAGGCGAACGTGCTACCCACTGCGCCACTGTGAGGCCCAATATGCTTTTAAAAAATCAGAAATTTGTCAATCAATATTTCACAGATTACCATGAACATGTTTGTTTAAAATGAACTAGTCTTCAAGTGATTGGTGGTGTGAAGAGCACCACTGCTTTGACATCAATCTTAACATTTTCAAAGTTTTCATAAAATAATACATAATTAGACATGGTATTCTGAAGTGCCAACACTAGCAATGTCATGCATGTTCATCATCACAATATATTGAATTATTTAATGTATTGACATATGTCTGGTATTGACATTGTTCTGTCTTGCAGCTTACAATGAATGGCCTTAATGTGAGTGAGCTGTGCTGCCTGTTCTGTTGCCCCCCCTGCCCCAGCCGCATCGCTGCCAAGCTTGCCTTTCTGCCACCTGAGCCCACTTATGCTCTCCTGCCCGATCTGGAGACTGGTCCGGTACCGGCGGGACCCACGGGGACATCAGGCCTCCGTTCACGGGGAGGAGGGGGTGGTGGAGGGAGTTCGGTAGGGGGAAGCAGTGCTACAGGAGAGGGGCGCTGGAAGCTCCACCTCACAGAGCGGGCAGAATTCCAGTATTCCCAACGGGAGCTGGATGCCACGGAAGTGTTCTTGACACGCTCCAGCCGGGGAAACAGAGTGGGTTGCATGTACATCCGCTGCGCCCCCTCCGCCAGGTAGGATGCATATGTTTATTTTTGAAGGGTCTTTGACAATAAATGTATGTTGAACTCAAAGTGTCACGTTTCCCTTGATGGGCCCTGCTTTTTTCTCCCGTGGGTCATTTACATTCCTTCACTCTTTTTCCGTCTTTCCTTTTGTCCCATTTCCTGCTTTCCTCTCCGAGTTTGTCTGCTATCTTTACCCAGAAGCCACTCCTTCCTGGATGCATTCCTCCTTTATCACGTGCCACTTTATTCTCACCAGGCTGCTTTATTTCCTCTTTAAAGGTGTTTTTTATTGGATGAATTGTTTTTATATTGTAGATGTACTTGCACAGTTGGCATTTTCATTTCTCTATACAAATCAAAAGTAATAAAATATAAATATTTAATGGAATAAAAATGTTCACAGAATTTTTTTAAATAAAATTATTTATATATTTATATTTATATAAATATTTATAAACAAAGATTCTTCAAAATATAAACAAGACTGATTCATGATTTTTGGCTTAAAGATGAAGACCCACATCTGCGTGTTTTCTGTAAGACCCCACTTTCCATCAAACATATTTTATCGGACTGTCCTGGTTTTAGTACAAGTAGAAAACGGTCCATTAATAAGAAATCTGTAATTATTTAATAATATTTTTTTACCTGAAAATATTACAGAATTTATATTATATGTTATTTATTTAGTTTTAAACATTTTTTCAGCCTGACAGGATCGTAATTATGCAACTTTTGTTTTATTGTAATTTCGTTTTGCCTTGAAAATAGCCTTGGATGCTGACAGCGCAATAAAAATAAACAACTCCAGCTCATTCAAAATGTAACTGAATACCATAATAGTATATATTATTAGTACTAAAATAGCCCTGTTTGAAATACACATTCCAGATGGATTGTTTGGATTCTTTGGTATAACACAGTTCCACACATATGCCCATATCAGTTATAAAACCCTTCCCTGCAGTGTATCAGGTTCACTGCAGATGCGCCGACATGCCCAGTGATTCAGAGGGTGAAATTATAGGTTATTAAGTCTCTCTGTGGATCCAGCTCATTGAGTCAGACCCTGAAATAGTGTAATAATGAGTGTACTAGAGTGTTACTGTGTACTACAAATCCCATCATATCACCCCTTTCCTCCGTCACTCTCCACAGGTTCACTGTCCTGTTCTCTCATGGTAATGCGGTGGATCTAGGGCAGATGAGCAGCTTCTATATCGGCCTGGGCACTCGCATCAACTGTAACATATTCTCCTATGATTACTCCGGCTATGGGGTCAGTACGGGGAAGCCCTCCGAAAAGAATTTGTATGCAGATATAGACGCAGCGTGGCAGGCTCTACGCTCACGGTGAGACACAAAATCGATATCAGGGCACAAGCAAAACAACTGCATGCCTGTAGTGGAGGTCAGGTTTTGCCGGGCTACATATTGGCTACTGTTTACACCTGTTCCTTTGACTTTCTTTTCTGTAAAGTTTCTTGAAAGTTGCAATTTTTTTCTACAAATATATCAAGCAACAGTGTTTAACAATGATAATAATGAGATGTTTTGTGAGCACCAATGATTTCTGAAGGCTTGAGGAATGATGCTTTGTTTGCCAACACCGTAATTACTACATTTTAAAACCTGTTTACATAGTAAACTTATTTTAACCACATGTCTAAACTGAAATGAACTCAGAACTGTTGTTCTGTTCATTTGAGGCTTGTAAGATTTAAATTGTCTTAGTTATTTAACTTAGTTATTTTTCACATGACAGTGTTGATGCTATAAATTCACACCAGTCTATTTTTTGTGACATGTTTATTTAAAATTTTCAGGATGAATGTACAATGTGCTTTCAAACATACAATCAATTAAAAGCTCATTTTAAAAATATTGCGACATCCTATAGTCCAAAATAATGGACTAAAAAATCAGATCATAAACAATAATAACAAATAAATGAACTAACAAATAAGTAAATAAATAGAAAATTGAAGAGGAAAAGAATGATAGATAAATAAATAAATAAATAGATGGAGGCAGAAAATATTAATAGATAAAAAAGAAACAAGATCTGGTATATACAGTTGAAGCCCCCTGTATATATTTTTCCTCAATTTGTTTAACTAAAAGATTTTATCAACACATTTCTAAACATAATAGTTTTAATAACTGATTTCTTTTATGTTTGACACGATGACAGTACATAATATTTTACTAGGTATTTTCTAAGATACTAGTATTCAGCTTAATGTGCAATTTAAAGGCTTACCTAGGGTTATTAGGCAACAAAGGGTAATTAGGCAAGTCATTGTATAGCGATGTTTTGGTTTGTTCTGTAGACAAATGGGAAAAAAATAAGGGGGCTAATAATATTGGCATTAAAATGTTTTATTAAAAAAATATATATATATGTATTCTAGCCAAAATAAAACAAATAAGACTTTCTCCAGAAGAAAAAAATATTATAGGAAATACGGTGAAAGATTCCTTGCTCTGGTTAACATCATTAGGGAAATATTTGAAAAAGAAAAAAAAAAATAATTCAGAGGAGGACTAATTATTTTGACTTCAACTGTAAGTACTGGTTACTAAGTAGTCACAAAGGTAAACAGCCACAACCTCTGGAACACACATCACACATAAAAATAATAGATTTCCCAGACAAAGTTAGTAAATTTCCTAGACAAAAAAAGTGTTTTTAATGGTAGCTGATGTCATCTAAAAACATTATGCAACTTTAAATAATGTTGTTTTTTGGGGGGCATTTCTGTTGCTTAGCCTAAATGAGCCTTAGAAGTGCCAAAAAATCAGTAAGAAACCATTAAGTGGAATCTGAATCGTTAAACTAAATGAGCAGAGAGCACCATTTTTTTAAATTCAGGAATGCGAGTTCTCAAAGGCTGGCGTAAATTCACACTGCACTATTTGGGAATAGATTGGCACAATCTTTTTTTGCCTGCAGTCTCCAGTCTGGTGTAAATAGGCTGTAAATCACATTGACACAAGACAGTTATTTGTTCAGTATATGACATTCAGTTAGCTTTCGCTTCCTCTCTTTTCAAACAGATATGGCATCAGCCCAGAGAACATCATCCTGTATGGACAGAGCATTGGCACAGTGCCCACGGTGGACCTGGCGTCACGATATGAGTGCGCAGCTGTGATTCTCCACTCTCCTCTCACCTCTGGCATGAGGGTGGCCTTTCCCGACACTAAGAAAACTTACTGCTTTGACGCATTTCCCAAGTGAGTGCCAAAAACACTAACCCGTCCTCATACATCCTCTTTTCTTATTTCTATTTTCACAGGAGGTATGACAGGGCTCATTATTGCGGTTTTCTTATGAGCTGACGATTTGCCTGGTCATGGCCAGCACAGATTGCTGCTATTTATGAGCGATTCACTGGCTTTCGGTTTTGGCGAGAGCAAAGGGAGCGTGTTGTAATGGTGGAGATTATACTGAGCTGCTTGTTTTGACACAAAAAACGAGTCCGAAATGATTGCACGTTGAATAATGTAGCTGTAGACCATTTTTCAAGCTTAGACTTCCAGCCCTTGATTAAAGGGAATAAGGCTTTTCTTCTTTAAGTTTCATTACAATCATTTTCATTGTTGCATATGAGCTGTGACAGCAGTGTTGTGGAGCTCAGAGGGAGGTTTGCTGCACTCGCTGGGTGGTGTCACTCAGTGCCAGTGTAGAAGAACACATGGTTGCCATACAGCTGCAGTCACAACCACTACTGTTCACGCACAAGTGTTGTGACAGCTGTTTCGTTTTCTGCCTTCCAAATACACACAAATGTGTACACCACATGTGCAACATTTGAAAATATAAGCTGCCAAACTGTTTTCATTAATAATAACAGCATTGTTATTATTATAAATATTATCTATAATAATAATTAGCATTATTGATACATATTTGCATGTAAGTTACTGTTTAAAAAAAGTTATTTATTTTAATATTTTTTTTGTGTTCATGCTGATGCAGTAGTATAATTATGATAATAATATTTGAAATACTTTTACTACTTTAAATATATTTTAATAAGTAATTTAGTCCGTTGATGACAGTTTTTAAACTGCCTTTAATCTAGACTTTAGTATCCCATGATGCTTCAGATTTCATTCTGATATGTTGATATTAGACCCTTCTTCTGCTTCTTCTAATTCTTCTTCTTCTCATCATTTTTATTATTATTATTATTATTATTATTATTATTATTATTATTATTATTATTATTATTATTATCATCATCATAAGTTTAAAAAGCTGCGCTGCCTAATTTTTGTGAAAACTGTCATTTAAAATGTTGAAAATATACTTTTTGGAAAATAAAAAATTAAATATAATTATAAATGTCTTTACTGTCAATTGAATAATCGAACACTTCTTTGCTAAATATAAAAAAAGACTCTTACAAGGAAAAAATTACTTCAGTGGGAGGTTTTTCAATATTATTCCACATTATAGTTTCAGTTGTACTAAATTGTACGGTCAGTTTAAAGTTTTTAACATGAAAGGAGTCAACTTGATTGACATCCCCCAAAAAATCCTACTAATAAAACATAAAAGTACATTACTAGAAATGTACAGCCTGACCCATTATCACACTACACAAAACAAAATGAGTAGGAAGTCAAACCTATTTATGTAGTTTCACTGATATGTCAAGTGTGAAATGAGATATTCAGTTTATTCTAACACTCCCCTTGTGTTCTATTGTGTCTTTAGCATTGAGAAAGTGTCTAAAATCACGTCTCCAGTGTTGATCATTCACGGAACAGAGGACGAGGTAATCGATTTCTCCCACGGGCTGGCCCTGTACGAGCGCTGCCCTAAAGCCGTGGAGCCGCTCTGGGTGGAGGGAGCCGGACACAACGATATCGAACTGTACACCCAATACCTGGAACGCCTCCGTCGTTTCATCGGCCAGGAATTGGCCGCACAACACGCCTAAAACTCTTCTCCGTCTCCTTCTCAACATCCCACCATCTCCCAGTCTGAGCGACTGTGGGCATCACTAACTTATTAAAGGCTGCCGTTTTGTATGGACAAACATCACTGTCAGACAGCAGCGTGACAGAATTAGTTTCTTAGGTGTTTTCTTTTTCCATTTGTCACATCTGTGTGTGTGTGTGTGTATAACTCTGGGGGATGGAGGTGGAGTTTTTTTGAGGAAAGAATGGACGAAATCTGGTTTCAGTCCAATGAAATAAGCCAGACACAAAGTTCCGTACCTCTCTTTCTCCGTCTGAGCATTCATCTGCCAGTTTGCCGCGCACCCGTGATGCCTCAGCCTTCCCACTTCTCATCAGACAACCTAAAATAGCTCAATCTCAGCGGCTGGCAAATTTCCTAGCCTCGCTGACCCTGCGGGACGGAATAAGCCGGTTGTTTGGTGGATGATTTTCAGGAGTGAGTTTTTGAAGCATCCTCCACAGATGCCAACCTCTGCGTTTTCATGTACTCGTCAAAACCATTTGGCATCCTCTGGAGGGCTGTTGTGCCCAGGTGTGTGTGGGTGGGGGTCTGTTCTGTCTCATATACCCTGCGGGATGTTGATCTCTATGCACCGACGTTCCCTTCCAATGAGTTTTTGCCTTTATGTAAAGGATGAGATGATTATCTGTACCACTCCTGGCAGGGAAAGCTCAGATTTGAGGACGTTGGCTTTTGTTTCTCTCCCATTTTTTTTCTCTTTTTGGTGTCTTTATCCTTTCTTCTCAACATGTCAGGGTGTCCATAGCACCCTGAGGTGATAGAAACCAGCTCATCATCATATTTCAGTTAAATATTCTCGGGATGACTTGATACAGAGCATATTCAAAGCCAGATCCATAAATCATGTTGGGCCAGTAGAAAGATCAAGGTTTCTGTATCAGTTCGGGACTTTCCTGAGGCCACATTCTCAGAGTAGCATTTCCACTTTCATTCTGAAGCGTTTTAATCCCTGCTTTTAAGTCAATATGTGGTTTAATTGCACAAGAAGAGATGACGTGCACAACAGCACAGGTAGCAGTCGGAGATTAAAGCAAAAATCACTTTTGAACCCTGTGGTAACTCGCAACCAGTTTTTCCTGTTTTGAGTGTGACATCCCATCTATTTGTATCATGGCATTCGAATCTGAGATCAAGCTCTAATTGCACATGTTTACTCTCTTTAATTTCTTGTTCAAAAGCATAGCACATAATTTAAAGTCTCGTTTTTATGATTAGTATTCTTTCCCGTTCAAATTGCTAGTTGGTGGCACATAGTTTAAATCATCTAAGCAATGTACTGACAGCTGGATAGGTTTAAGATTATAACTAGCAATAAAGGCACAACAATGAGGTCATCTTCAAAGGGAGTTTGTCTGAAATGACCTGGACGCAACTATTATTCTTAAAGTGATCAGATTTGGTGACATTTAGTATGATTTTAAAACACTAGTGGTGAATTCAGAGCGGCTTCTTTCTTTCAGAGTAAGCTTTTACAACTGTGAATAATCAAGGAAACATGCTGCTACAGATCTTGATTGAATGGTCTTCAACAAAATGAAAAGAGCCAAACCCTGTGACCGTTTGTTGTTTTGTGGCGCATCAAAAACTAGCGAGGCTTGTCAGTGAGATAAGTCGTGACTTCTCCGTGCTGTGTGATTCATTCTTACCCTTTTAACACTGTGGGCTGCACAGTTATTTGATTCATTGAAAATTCGGTATCTTGCCAGGGTAGGTTTTTGCTTGATAAATATTATGATTTTGTGGTGCCAGATATGATATAATCTCTGGATATCCTGTTTATTGTCTCTTTTTTTGGGGGGGCTAACCTCCATCCATCCATCCACTCAGTCTATTCATATGGGTTCTGCATAAAAGGATAGTTCAACCAAAAATGAAAAATGTGTTGATTATTTACTCACCTTCAGAACATGTTTTTTTTTCTTCATTAAAAGAGATTGAGAAAAATGATTTAAGAAAGACAACTAAATTATTAAATTAATACCATTGGCACTTGATGAAATATTGAGGTATTGTGAAGCAAAGTGAGCTGTCTATGCAAGAAAAAGAACATTATTTACAACATTAAAACAGATTTCCAATGTTTGAGAGTTAGGGGGGGAAAATTAAGAGACCACCTTAAAATTTCCAGTTTTTCTTCTCTTTTTGTTTCTTTTCCAGTTTCTCTATTGTTGATGTGTTTGAGTTAAACCTAATTGTGCTTTATTCTGTAAACTGCAGATGTTATTTCTTCCAAATATTAAATTAAAAAGGCTGTCATGCATAAAATAACAAAAAGGCGCCATTTTTTCAGACACTTTTAATAGACCACATAATAGTAATGTTTTAACATAAGAGTTCTGAAATCAGTATTTGGTGCAATAACTTGATTTTTCAATCACTACAAATTAAAACATTTTCTATTCTGGCCAATTGTCATTTTCAGATGTTTTTAGTTTGTTTTTTAAATTCTAATCATTTTGTTTAAAATTTTGAAGAAATGTAAGACCTTTTTATAGAGTAATAAAAGAAATTCCATTTTACTGAAAACCAAACTAGTAAATCCAGAGAATCTGAGGATTATCAAGTTCTATTTATCAAGTGGTCAATAATTGTTTTCCATAGTTGTGTGACATCGATAAGGATCAATATAAAACGTTGAAACACAATCTTCCATTTCTTGCATAGATAAAGAGCCAGTGGTCATTAAAGGGATATTTCACCCAAAAATGGAATTCTGCCATGATTTACTCACTCTTCACTTTTTTTTAAACACGTAATTTGAGTTTCTTTCTTCTGTTGAAAACAAAAGATATTTTGAAAAATGCTAGTTAGTAGATCCTATTGATTTCCACAGTAACTGTTTTTCTAACACGGAAGTCGATGAGTTCCAGAAACCAGCATTCTTCAAAATATCTTCTTTCGAATTCAACACAAGGAAGATACTCAAAGGTTTAAAACCACATGAGAAAAAACAAAACAATGAGGTCATTTTTATTTTTATAAATGACAGGATTTAAAGACCATGGTTTCAACAAAAAAATCTTGAATGTTCTTTTGAATAGCAATCTTATATCTTATATGACCTTAAAGATAAGTAATCTAACTATCATTTTTAATTTAAGTGCAAACCATCCCTTCAAAATCACTCCCATTATTGCACCGTGATTCTGTATTCCATTTTGACACAACATCCAAAAAACCAATTCCCTGCTAATCTGATTCCATGTTCCGTCATATAGTAATCTGTGGTTGGACACAAAGAGGCTTGTTCATTCTCCATCCTAACCAAAGACGACAGGTGTCGGAGTTGCCAGTTGTCAGTGCTCAGATGTGGATTGAAGCGATGGACTTGTGCTTTTCAGAGCCGCGTCTCACACAATACAGCCTGCTGTTGATGCCGCAGAAGGGAAGTTTTGTGTGGACTGTTGTCATGTGTTTTCTTCCTGTAAGACGCAAGTGTTTGGAGGCTTGAAGCAATACTGACTTGGAGCCAGCAGACTGGGTTTGGGGACATATACACAGGAGGGGACGAGGACGTTGGTTTTTGGGGTTTGGGACTGGAGAGATTCGTCCCAATACATTCAGATCCAACTCTTTTTATTAAGAGATATTTTTTTTGTTTGGTTTTCTTGTTTAAGGAACGTAAGTTATAGAAATGTCTTTTTAAAACTATCAGATGTACGTACTGTATAACATTGTTTGAGGAGCTTAATCTCGAGGTTTGAGAATCTTTTTTTTT
>CAIGQW010000259.1:3531030-3555718 GCA_903798125.1 Danio choprae
AGTGCTTAGCATATATGAGTACACCCCCCCACAAATCTCTCATTTAAATTAATATATTCTATAGGATGCTTTACAATATTATATTTGTGCATATACATTAGTTTGGTCAGTACTGAAGCCAAATCTGGAGCTAATCTAACAAAATAACAATAATGGTTCAAAAATAAGTAGCCCAAATCTATATGCTACGGAAAAATATTAAATACACTTTTAAAAAATAGCAAAAATCAAGAGAAACAAAAATATATAAAAGTTTGTTGAAATGTAGTTTGTAATTGTTTTTGCAATATTTTGCATGAATTTAAATGTATTATCTTTCCATTTCTAAAGATGTTCTGTGACTAAAACATTATTTTAATAAATATATCTGTTTAATAAATCTGTTTTGTTCAAATGCACCAACATATATTACCCATATTCACTGAGAAATGGAGAAAAATATTCATTTTCAATATGGGGTGTACTCATATATGCTTAGCACTGTATCTGATATTTATCATTAACAGAACTATTTGATATGTTTTATATTCAATCAGAACTTGGATTAATGAATTAGAGCTGACTGTAAATCTCGTCTCTTGTAACAGCACATTTTATACGGCGATATATTTTACAGGCTGAGCTGGGCTGAGCTTCCCAGAATCCTTGGGCTATAAACATCCTCCAGAATCGTAAAGCGATCGCAGCATCTGACCTGCATATTAAATGCTGATCCTCGGCTCCTGTGGCACAGACATCAAGTCCCAACAATCATTGATGAGGCATTTATAATTCAAGGCACAGAGAGAAACGATGCGATGATCATCTAGCGGGACGGAAAACGCTCTGTTGCCGATGGCGGTGTTTTGTCTATTCATCATGTAGCTGCGTTTCTCTTCTCATCTATCTATAGTCTCCTTCAGTTCATCAGTTAGTACCAAACCACTCTCAAGACTCTTGCTTTGAATCTTCTTATCAAACAAACTCGTACGAGAGTGTATTCTTGTGGGTGTCCAGGAAGAGAAGAGTCGAGGAGGATTTCTGGAGCAACAGATGGGTTCTGTTATTATCTGTAACAAAAAAAAACAAACAAACCTTCAATTATCTGCCTCGTTTTAATTGCTGCCCTGCAAGCCTTGGCATGACCCAGCCTATCAGCAAAAGTCAAGAGGCATTAATACCGCCAGATGGGATTTAAAGCCTTCTGTTTAACACACACACACTGTATGTGAACATGTATGTGGATATGCACACAAACTAAACATAGTTTCTACAGTCTAACCACACCTTTATTCATCTCACATCTGCTCATTTGCATACAAGTTTCATTATTTAAGCACCTCTAGTTCAGGCTCAATATCTGAATCAGAAAAATGGAGACTTGGATTCAACTTGATAACATTGCACTGCAAATTAAGCAAACTGAAAAGTGAAAATCCATAATTTCGCAAAAACTTTATTGCAAAAATGCTTTTACATTGGCCAAATGAGGCGTTTTTTTCATGCAGTGCGAAAAAAAAAAAGAAATATTTTCCAAACCTCCAATGGAAACAGTTTTTCAGGTCACCGTTTTACTGTGTTTTATAAGGAATTAAAAAAATGACTTCTGGGCCTCACGGTGGCGCAGTGGGTAGCACAATCGCCTCACAGCAAGAAGGTCGCTGGTTCGAGCCTCTGCTGGGTCAGTTGGCATTTCTGTGTAAGTTTGCATGTGTTCCCCGTGTTTGCGTGGGTTTCCTCCAGGTGCTCTGGTTTCCCCCACAAGTCCAAAGACATGCGCTATAGGTGAATTGGGTAAGCTAAATTGTCTGTAGTGTGTGTGTGTGTGTGTGTGTGTGTGTGTGTGTGTGTATGAATGTTTCCCAGTGATGGGTTGCAGCTGGAAGGGCATCCGCTGCGTAAAACTTATGCTGGATAAGTTAGCGGTTCATTCCGCTGTGGCAACCCCAGATTAATGAAGGGACTAAGCCGAAAAGAAAATGAATGAATGAATGAAAATGACTTCTCATAATACTATTATTTTTAAAGTTGTTGATTAATGTAAAGGTCCTGCTCGTCTATAACTGTAAGAATTGTATTTAATTATTTTTATAATTCTTTTGTTGTTGTATGTGTTTGTTTTGTTCATTCATTCATTTTCTTTTGGCTTAGTCGCTTTATTCTTCAGCGATAGCCACAGCAGAATGAACCGCCAACTTATCCAGCATGTTTTACACAGCAGATTCCCATCCAGCTGCAACCCAGTATTGGGAAACATCTATACACACTCATTCACACACACACTCATACTCTACGGCCAACTTAGTTTATTCAATTCACCTATAGCGCATGTCTTTGCACTGTGAGGGAAACCGGAGCACCTGGAGGAAACCCACGCCAACACAGGGAGAACATGCAAACTCCACACAGAAATACCAACTGACCCACCCGGGACTCGAACCAGCGACCTACTTGCTGTGAGGCGACAGTGCTAACCACTGAGCCACCTTGTTGAAGTTTGGTTTATTTTTGTACCATTAATATTATTTACCTTCTACCCCCTGGCATTATATTGTTTACTCTATCGTCATGTATCTGTTATTTAAAGCAAAATAAAAAAATTAAAATAAATAAAAACACTTTTACAGGTCACCTTACCATTTTCTCTGGAGCCACGTGGACGTCACATGCTTTCGATTTTCCCGGGTAAAAAATTTGTCCTTCAAGTGAAAAGTCTGCAGGTTTTGACAGTCAATCCACGACGACAGGGAAGTTTTATTCTGTCATTATTCTCCTTTACTATCGTTACAAGCTTTTCATGCATTGGCAACAAAACGTGTTTAGCCTTGAATGAATGTGGCCTACTAACTTTTGTTGACAACGAAACGCCTAAAACGACAGTAAAATACGACAACTTTGTATCTCATATTAACACATTTTTAAACTGAAATGTAAGCACGACATTATAATCGTAACATTTCTGTTGTTTAACATAAAAAATGTAAGTTTCTTATCATAAAAGTGTTATATGAAAACAAAGTCATTTTTAAGTAGCCTAGCTATTGCTTTTGAATAACAACCGTATATCCTGGTTTAAGAATCAGATTTTTTATGCATCTGCAAATGGACATTTAACATTATTTACGAAAGGTTACCATGGATTTGTTATAGTAAACGTGCCATTTTTGAGGAATTGATAACATTTGCATAAGCCGTTTATTTTTAGGCTGCGTCTTTCTACAAGCACGTTGATAACGGGAGGAAAATAAGACATATCACTGTTTGCTTTAGGAGACGTGATTGCTTTGTTTTTTAAACCATCGCTGTGTCATCCCTGGAGTTTGTGTGACAGCTTGCCTGAGGCTTGCTAGAGGGAGATGCAGTGCAGATTTAAGATCTGACCACAAGGGGGCACTCGATGCATTCTCGATAGAGCGAGAAAGACTCATTCAAATCAATGAAAACTGTGCTGTTAGACATAAATGTGGAAGAAAGAAAAAACGTGTCGCACTTGAACGACCGTCTAGAAAATAACCATTCTTTCAGTTGATAGCTGCTCTAAAACGGTTTAATTATTGCATGCAAGAAAGGCATTTCTATGATTTATCTGCTTATGACATTAATGGAGCGCTTCATCTATATAGATCATACCTGACAAATGGAAATACGTAAACATGCATTCATATTTCAGTTAATGTTTTACATACCATATTATTGATGGAAGTACCCTTTATGAAACACAACCTTTTTAGTACAAGCAGGTTATTTTGAGCACATAATCCAAAATGCAACATTCAGCACACTAACAAGGACGCACGTTTGATATTTGATTCATGCAGCGTGATGACTATTGACTTTTTACTGCATGCTGTAATTAGCATCAGTGGTAAAGATCTTCCTCGCTCACCACTGCCACAAAATATGCAATTGCACTTCATTACAGAGTGTTTCATATCCTCACTGTCATCTGAGGTCTGCATCTCTGTGCTATTAAAGAAATCTGTGCTGCAGTCTCACTTGTGGAGGGGAAAAAAACCATCAGAAATATGTGTTTAGTCGTCAGTAAAGTCTGTGTTTGCCCACACCGCTAAACAAACAAACATAACCCATTCTCATAAAAAGAGATAGATCTCTGTTCGTGGAAACCAACTGAGCTGGAACGTCACATGTTGCATTTGTCATGGTTATTGTTTTGCGTATTTTGCTTGAGGATTTTTTCCCAAGACCAGCTAGGGCACTCCAGGCCATCTGGTTCTGCTTTGCTCACATTTAGCTCTGCCGGGTCGATTTATTTTGGTCCAAATTGACCTGGATATTTGGTAATTGAAGATTCGGGGACAGCAGGCTCAATGGATGCACTGCCTGAGGAAACAGGGTTATTCCTGCGCTGTTGCCAATATTGGCAGCCTCTTATGCAGTATGATCGCATATGCCTTGATCAGTTGTGGGCTTTGGTGAATGTTTGCTTACTGTATCACCCATCAGACTAATTAAAATCACATTTTCTGTTTCAAACGGTAACCCTAACATGAAAATGACATGCGCAAGTTTAATTGTTATAAATATTGATTGACAAATCCTGGTCTCATTTTACAGAAGACACTTGTCAGATTGTTACTTGTCAGAGGTAATTTAAATTTATTTATTTCTTTTTTTTTAAAGTTAGATTTTGGAAGATGTTTAAAAGAAAAAACTTATGCAAGTTTAAATTATATAATAATAATAATAAATGTATAATTTAATGTTAAATAAAATATGTAATTTACAAAACTTGCTAGAATTTTTGTATTTCAAATTTGAATTTGATAATTCAAAAATAGAACTGGATAAAATCGAAATCGCTATTTGGAAAAGGCTGGGATTGTCATGCGCATCTTGTCAGGGAAGCATGTTTGTATGATCAGCAGTAAACTTCTTCCAAAGGCCAGAGGGCCTCACGTGAAAAATATGCCGCAAAGAAGAAAAAAAACCAGGAAATTCCTATAGCAGTTGTTCCTATAGCAAAAAAAACCCAAAAAACAGAACATTTAACTGCTTTTTAAAATTGATTCAATGTGACTAATAAACACATGACTGAAGTTACAAAGTGAGTTTGGAGGAAAAACATATTATTAAATGTGGGATTTTCACATGTTTTCAGATCTTTTGGAAACACAGAGCCATAGTTAAAACCTGCCATTATCGCAGAAATATTTTCTTTGCTTTCATTATCGGGTGATTAGTGAATCAGTCTGTGTAATAAAATGCTGCTCCATCTGAAAGCATGTTCTGGAAATTTACTACTGATTACACAACCAGCTTTACTGACAAAAGGTGCCTGAAAATCACCTTTGATTAATCACCCAGCCCTAAAAGTGGTTTTTTTTTTTTTGCTCCAAATTAAAGCCTGTTGCTACTCATTTATTCATATTATAGGAATCATAATTATTTGTACATTATATTCAAATTGTCAACATTACTAACAGCCTTATATTAAAAACAACATTTAAATATGTACATATAAATTAGCTGTAATATATAAAGCCTTTTAATTCATTTTTTTGAGCTTTTGTGAACCTACATTAAATTACTGTAGCGAGTTAGCTCACAAATTGCTTTCTTAACTTTACCTCATCAGCAGTGTTTATTTCTGCCTTGTAAAAGCATTTAAATTCACTATATTTCTAATCATGATATCTCTAATTTTTCAGCAGAGAAGGGAATTGCGGCAGACTCTCTTGTGAGAAATGACTCAAACGAACCCTCTCATGTGTCGACTCGTGTGATTGGCTGTTTTGCTGAACGTGTCACACTATCAGCTGCATACGGTCTAAAGTTAATCACAAACTCTGGTTTCAACCCCAAGTTAAGAGAGAAAGTTCACAACAAACATTATGAAACCACTTCACCCGATCTTAACCAGGTTGGATTTGTTTAGTTTGTCAACTTGAAATTGACTAGTTTGTTCAGCTTGTTTTGTGCAACAGTTTCTGGAGTCAAATACTGATAGTAAGAATATGTGCTAGAATATGTTTTTCTAGCATTTTTACTTTGTAATCAGTATTTGACTTTTGAGTTTGTGAAGATAAAAGCATGCTGGCTATGAGTATTTGCGACTTTAATCAACAATTATTTACACAAATGCGATGCGTAGAATGATAAAAGCCATTCCGACTTGACCTTCGATGTGGATAAACAGATTATACTCTTTCCAGATCTCAACGTGAAGGTCGAACTCTCTGCCATCTGGTTGTGGCGTGAGATGTCATCATTCTTATCTGTTTCTCTCCCATCTCATGTCTGGAATCATGTATGTGCCGGCTACATTTGGTATCAGTAACATAGAGGTTAGAGAAACAAATCATGACAAAGATGAAACATGATACATACACTGCCCTGAGACCATTTATCATTTAATAACATATTAGTGTGTGACCTTGGCCAGGCGGATACAGGAATTGGACCGAAACATATTTCACATGGATATAATATAGCTTCAAAGACTTAGCCTTGCATCAGCAATAAAAAAAAATAATTCACCTGCCATAGATCTGTGCCGTTCAGTGGTTTTTGGAGTGTGTGTAATATGATTTTTAAGGCTTAATAAATTAATAGTTAATGATTTAGCTTTAAACAGCCAAATTCATATTTATGCTCATATATTGCAAAATATTTTGAGCTTGAGATAAGATAGAGGGCTTTGTGTTTTACATTTGATTGCTTGAGTCGAACATTTAAGAGCCCAGTAAATTAAGAACAGACTATACAGCTAACTTAAATAATAAGAATGCTAACTTAAAGTAACATTTAAATATTCATTGTCATAATAATAAAATGTTCAAATATTTACAATAATTACTCATAATACTCATTTTACTATATATTTAATACTTACAGCCAAACTAAAAGAAATAAGACTTTCTCCGGACGAAAAATGTCATAGGAAATACTATGAAAAATTTCTTGCTCTGTTAAAAAAAAAGAATAAAATGTTACAGGAGGGCTGATAATGTTGTCTATATTAAAAAATATATTTTGCTGCTTGTTTAAACTACTTATTTAAAATGAGCTGAAACAACACAATTCTAAAGGTGTTTTTTGGGGACAACCTAATTATTTTATGTTCAATCCACTTACATTTGTAAAAATGATAACTTAATTGATTTGTGTTCGGACAACCCAGCATTTTTTACAGTATACTCCAAAAATATGTTGCTGCTTGTTCAAACTATTTACAGCGGGGAAAATAAGTTATTGAACACGTCACCATTTTTCTCAGAAAGAATATTTCTAAAGGTGCTGTTGATTTGAAATTTTCCCCGGATGTTGGTAACAACCAAAGAAATCCATATATGCAAAGAAAACTAATCTAATTAGTTTACAAATTAAATTATGCATAATAAAATGAAATGACAGGGAAAAAGTATTGAACACATGAAGAAAGGGAGGTGTAGAAAGGCAGTGAAAGCCCAGACAGCAGCTGAAATCTCTCAGTAGTTCTTCAGCAACCCTCTGCCCTACATCATTGTAAATGAATAATAGCTGCTTCAGTCTAACATCTACAGTACATTATCAGGATGATGAAGATGAAACCAGAGTGGACCTTTCAGCAAGACAATGATTCAAAACACAGCCAAGGAAATGCTTTCAGAGGAAGAAAATCAAGCTGTAGAATGGCCCAGCCAATCACCTGACTTGTAAATACAAATTAAAGATCACGAGATCATTTGATAGACGAGACCCACAGAACCAACAAAAGATTTTTACACTCTGTTGAAGTCAATTCATGTGACTTCATTCTCCATAGAGAATGAGAGGTGTCTTTAAGCTGCCATCACCAAAAAAGCCTTTTATATAAAGTACTAAATACGTTTCAGTAGTTCAGTGCTTTCTCCTTGTGTCATTTAATTGTTATTACACATAACTAATTTTTTTTAGATTTTTTTGTTTTGTTTCATTTTTATGTTTGTATTGTTTGGGTTTTTACCAAAATCTGGTTCAATTCTATGTCGACCACTCCTTTAGAAATATGATTCCCAGGAAAAAACATGACATGTTCAATACTTATTTTCCCTGCTGTATTTAAAATGAGCTAAAACAACACAATTCTTGAAATTTTTTTTTAGGCAAACTCAATTGCTTTATGTTCAATCCACTTACATTTAAGTTAACTTAATCGATTTGTGTTGGGACAACATGAATGAATTGTGTGGAACCCTGCATTTTTTTTAACAGTGCATAAAAACAGTTCTTTAAATAACTGTCTTAAGTGTTACAGTACTAGCTGCCTCGATATGCTGAAATACTTTCATAAGTATTTCAGTTTATTAATAGAAATACATTAAATGCAGCAGACTGACGTCCCTCATTAATCAAAACATTCTGTCTCTATAGATTAAGATACACAAACTTTTAAGTAAACCTCAGATGACTTCTTCAACAAGCTCTGCGAATTCATCACTTTGACAAAGCGGTGCGATTCATCATCCCAGAATCTCTGTTGTGATTTGTGCTTGTTTACATTTCATGGCCGTTCTCTGGAACACTTTCGCTGTGTGTTTTGGAGCGAATCCAGTGTTTCACAGAACTTCAGGAATCTCTGAAATGTCCTACGCAAGTTAACCGTCGGCTTTCATTACACAATCGTCGGGAAATAACTCATCAAAAGCGTCCCTGAGTGGGCAGCAATCTAGAAATACACCCCTCTGCTCCCAGCCTGACGTTTTTAGAAGCAGTTTACCAAACTTATCTGAACATTTATAGAGAATTGAAACGAAAAACTTGTGTCTCCAGGGCAACACAGCGAAAACTAAACGGTTACAGGAACCCATTGTGTATTTTCAGAGTAGGCGACACTCAAAAAAACAGAAAACATGCCTATCATTCAACAGACTGTTAAAGATAAATATTCAACAGACTGTTAAAGATAAATATTCAACAGACTGTTAAAGATAAATAAATGAAGCCTCTTTTCTGTATGTTTTTTTCTTTCTAGAGGCTTTTAACGTTCGTGACACTCACAGCAGCGTGTGTATTGCTCCGAGATGATGTCAGGTGTGTGTTGCTGGCAGGACGGTCAGTCAGTGTCTGCGGGTAAGGTGAGATCTCTAATCTGCTCACAGTTTGACCACCATGACAAGCTCATCACAGAGCGCAGATGCCTTACCAAACAAGGCCTTCCTTCAGGCAACTGTGGCACAATTAAAACACAGAGAAAAGAGGTGAGATTTTTTTTTTTTACTTCTCTATCTTCTCTGCTTCAATGGTTTATGTAGATAGGTGGATTGTTAGTTCAGACAGTGACATATATTAGAGCACTAAGGGTAATACAAAGTTTAAATAAAGTTTAAACAAATGTGGCAAAACAAATTCTCAAAAATTTACTTTTTGGATTCATTTTGGTTTCATTTGGTATTGTCGGCACTAAACATCAAGGGTCTCCAGGTTTGTAACCAAAACAATCAAAAATTGCCCGAAAATCTAATTAAAACTATCAAGAATATTCCACGTTCACTGTAATGTTACACTCAGCTTGAAATAATATTCATTCATTCATTTTCCTTCAGCTTAGTCACTTATTTATCAGGGGTCACCAAAGCGGAATGAAAAACTATGTTTTACGCAGAGGATGCCCTTCCAGCTGCAACCCAGTACTGGGAAACGCCTATACATTCTCACATTCACACACTCATACACTACGGCCAATTTTTGGACTTCGTTTTTGGACTATGGGGGAAACCGGAGCACCCGGAAGAAACCCACATGAACACGGGGAGAACATGCAAACTCCGCACAGAAATGCCAACTGCCCCAACCGGGACTCGAACCAGTGACCTTCTTGCTGTGAGGCGACAGTGCTAACCACTGAGCCACCGTAACACCATCTTGAAATAACATTTATTCATTCATTCATTTTCTTTTCGGCTTAGTCCCTTTATTAATCTGGGGTCGCCACAGCGGAATGAACCGCCAACTTATCCAGCATATATTTTAAGCAGCGGATGCCCTTCCAGCTGCAACCCATCTCTGGGAAACATCCACACACACACTCCATGACACACATACACTACGGACAATTTAGCCTACCCAATTCACCTGTACCGCATGTTTTTGGACTTGTGGGGGAAACCGGAGCACCCAGAAGAAACCCACGTAAACATGGGGAGAACATGCAAACTCCACACAGAAATGCCAACTGACCCAGCCGAGGCTCGAACCAGCGACCTTTTTGCTGTGAGGCGATTGTGCTGCTCACTGCGCCACCGTGCAGCCCTCTTGAAATAATAATTAATAATAACTTAAATTTATATAACACCTTTTAAAAGTAGCATCTCAAAGTGCTTTATAAACATAAAAAGTACCGAAGTAAAAGGCACAACCAGGAAACATGGATAAAAGACACGCCAATTACTCTGGCGTATGTTTTATGCAACAGATGTTATTCGAGCCACAGAGAGCCAGTTTAAAAAAACTTGTATCTCAAAGGTTTTAAAATAAGACTAAAATAATGGTATTATCACCAATATATAATGATATAAGCGAGATTATATATGTAATGTGGGTCACGCTTTACAATAAGGTTTCATTAGTTAATGTTAGTTAAAATATTTACTAACATGAACCATGTATAAACAATACATATAGATACATACATTACAGAATTTATTAAAATAAATATATTAATAATATAATATATAAACATTTACTAATGCTTTATTATAATACTAATTCATGCTTGTTAACATTAATGCATTGTGAGTTAACATGAACTAACAATGATCAACTGTATTTTTTTATTAATTGTGTGTTAA
Organism: Danio choprae; assembly: GCA_903798125.1. NCBI lineage: Eukaryota > Metazoa > Chordata > Actinopteri > Cypriniformes > Danionidae > Danio > Danio choprae. The sequence goes on from CAIGQW010000259.1 coordinate 3,541,779, forward strand.
CAAGCATGAATAAATACTGTAATAAATGTATTGTTCATGTTAGTAAATGCATGAACTAACATTAACTAATTGAACTTTATTGTATAGTGTTACGGTAACGTGTAATGCATAAGCAGGATTGATTCTACATCTTGCTTTGTCATAAAAAGGCACATATGCACATATGCAGCAGTCTTTTCTAGGATATTATTTCCAGTTTTATGTTTCTTCCCTGCATGTTCATGCATGTTCACTGAACCACATGACTTTGATTTGGCAGACAAAAGTTTTTCAATTTTTAATAAGCAGTGAACCCTTTTTGTTAAGCCAAACTACTTCATAAGGTTTCCTTTCAACAATTGCATTCTTTTAATGCAGCCTTTTTCTTCATTTTGATATCACTATCGTATTACCCTGACATTTTCCATTTGATGTCCCACTTGAAAAAGTCGAACCGAATTTTCATATAGTAATTAAAAACATGCTTATCGCTAAAGAGGCCTATTGTAATCATTGTATGTATGCATTGCATTTTAAACAATAATAATAATAAAAAGAGATAACGCAAATGAATGAGCACAATGTCAATGACCCAGCTACCAAACTCCCTTCACACAAACAATAGGTTATTAGACTGGTCTAAACCAGCTCCGTTTTTATCAGCACTGGACATCTCCCAAGTTCAAATGACCTGTAATTGCATTTGCATTCACAAATGTTGAGTCAAGACTCCATGGAGAGTATGTTTATTGAGACGCAAGTAATAATGGCCGTTGATTCGATTTGTACATGTGCTTGCGATTACAGCAAAACAGTAAAGAAAGAGCTTTGGATTTGGGTGGCTGACAGGAGTCACCTAGGGCTTAACTCATTGTAGCTTTTGGCACTTGTTGCATGAATTTGTGCTCATGTACAATAACGACTTTGGAGCTTTCAGACCGCGAATATGTGTCGGCCATTAGGCTGTTTGGCTTCAAGCCAGCACACTGATCTATATGGTGCTTTACGATATGGCATTATGGAGTGAAATCTTGTTACAGAAAGAACAAAAGCAAAGCTACTGTGAAGCCACTGTGTGTTTGAAATAATGGGTCGAAACCGAAGTATCCCGTCCCAATAAAAAGCGAGATTTGTAATAATGGATATGAACATGGATAAACTGCTCAGCTATTCACCGACTGCTATCGGGACCTGCAATCAAATCACAAGGAAATGGAGACATGATGGTTGGCTTGTGACTGCAAGTAATTCAATTGTGCTTGATCACATGCAACGCAGCCCTAGAGCTACAATATATGTCATTATCCAGAGATATCACATTGCACCTCGTATTTGTGGCACAATGGTGACCTCACTGCTCTTATCTCACCCAATCATCCATGTGCACACCTGGCAACCAGCATTAGCCTGGAGGGGAAGACGAAAACGTTATTAGAGCATCACGTCTAAGACGGACGACTGAGTTAGCAGTGCACGGATTCAGGATGAACTTTGGTTGCTTCTCTAACTGGAGTGAAAGCTAAAAAAAATTTGCTCTTCAAAGTACTTTGTGTCTGATAAATTGCCTCGTTTCGTGTTCCCAACACGGTTTTGTGGCCCGGGCTTAAAGCAAATGCTCCATTTCAGAGCAGCAGTGTGGGATGAAAGCCAGCAAGAACAAAACTGTGCTTCTCTTTTGTTTATTTATTTGTTGTCAGTTCTGCATTGCTCTCTTGCGAGAGCTTTACTTCTCATCAAATGTGGAGAAGCTAACAAAAGCGATGTGTTTCCCTCAAAGTTTCTTTGGCCTAATTTGATACTTTGCAATGATCACAATAAGAAAAATCATATTTGGGTAATTGTGAACTACTGGTGCTCAGCCAACTCAGTGATCCTAGTTCAGACAGTGGCAAATTAAATTGACTTTCTGTGCAATTGTCTTAATGGTGCCTAATGTAATTAATTAATTGGGACCAAATGTCTGTATACATGTCAAACTTGATCGTGATTACACAGACAGTGTGATCATTTAAACAAGCACTTCATTTTTGCACATTTGCAGACTTTTTCTTTTTGATTAAAAATTGGGATATAGATAAAGACGATCAGATTTCATGTTTCCTTTTGAAAGATATTGTAATTGTATACCACCACACCTTATAAAGCAATTAGTTGGCTACTTAAAAAAAGTGGGTAAACCCATTGCTTTTTAAACAATTAGTTGACTTTAATTAACAATAGGGAGCAAAACTTTACTCTTAACAATTATTAAGTAAATTAACTCTGTGCATAATTATAAAAGTCAACTTGTCACTTTTAAGGCAAAGGTTTTACTTACTTTAAGTAAAGTAACTAATCGCTTTTTACAGTGCATGCAAATTTGACCCTGAACAACAAAAACAGTCATAAGGGCACTTTTTTTCAAATTGATATTTATGCATACATCTTAATATTTAATAAAAAATATATTCTGTGTTGCATACTTTATAAGGATAGGATAATAATTGGCAGAGACTTGAAAATCTGGAATCTGAGGGTTCAAAAATTCTGAAAGAACTGCATTGTCAAAATTAATTCTCAGCAATGCGCATGCGGTCAATCTACGTTCCTACTCTCACCTATGGTCATGAGCTTTGGGTCATGACCGAAAGGACAAGATCTCGGATACAAGCGGCCGAAATGAGTTTCCTTCGCAGGGTGGCAAGGCGCACCCTTATAGATAGGAGGCCTCGGGGAAGACCCAGGACACGCTGGAGGGACTATGTCTCTCGGCTGGCCTGGGAACACCTCGAGATCCCCCCGGAGGAGCTGGAGGAAGTGTCTGGCGAGAGGGAAGTCTGGGTTTCTCTCCTAAGACTGCTGCCCCCGCGACCCGGCCCCGGAAAAGCGGTAGAAAATGAATGAATGAATGAATGAATGAATGAATGAATGAATGAATGAATGAACAATGCGCATTACCAAACATAAACTGAGTTGTGATATTTTTACGGTAGTAAATTTACAAAATATTTTCATTGGACCTTGATCTTTACTTAATATTAAACAAAATTTTGGTCTAAAAGAAAAATCGATAAATTTGACACATACAAATACAATATTTTTTTGGCTACTGGCAAAAAGATACCTCTGCAACACAAGACGCTCAGGGTCACAATTATCAGACTTTGTAAAGCATTCCATAAAAATTGTTACCTCAACAATCATCAATGACATTTGTCCCTGACCACCTTCCATACTAATCATTTTAAATGCAAAAAATGCACATCTAGTTTAATTTTTTTTTCTATTTATGAGCATAATTGGCTTGAATCACTGTAAGGAAATGCTTACGACTTCATTGAGAGGAACTTTTTCAAGTGTGTTTATTATCTGCCTGATAATGTCAGTGTATTTGTCATTCATCTCCCTGCCCAAGGCATCTTCAACTTAACTGATGAAGTCACTAACTGCTGAATGAACTTTGCTGTTTGCTCTGAGCCGACTCATCTATTGTTGTCTGGGCTCCTCACAATGGCTTGGAACAGTGCAATCATAGAGGAATGAGGAAAAAAACAGGAGACAGGAGGAGAGCGCTATTATTATTTCCCTCCCTAAAATTTCCTGCATGAGGCATTTAAAGCATTTTAAGCACTATCAATTTTATTGTAAAGAAAATACAGCACAAAGGAATACACTTCTTAATAAATAAATAAATCGCTCTGTGGCTGATTTGGCTCTGCGGTCATTCTTTGGTGTATTTCTATGCACATTCAAAATATAATAAATGCAGTCAACTCCATGTTACGTTTGGGCTCTTTTAACGGCTAGCTAAGAGTTCCCCACTTTATGTAACAGTCTTTCACTGGTCACGTATTCAATTATGAATTTACAGGACAGAGCACATCAAACTTAAAACTTTAAAATGCAGTAAAATGTGAAATAACTTTGCACAAGCTGGGATTTCCAGTCTTCCGTATTTGTAAATGAAAGTCAATAAAGCTAAAAATGTGGTGTGACTGCTCCTTAACTCTATTGCCCCATTGATAGCCTACTAAGATTTCTTACCACCAGAAGTTTCAATTGTCTTTTCTTTCCTATTGTGAAGTATAGCCTATGGCTGTGTCCCATTCTGAAGGGCTCATCCCTATGCTCTAATCCCTTCAAAGGGTTTACCCTCCAGATTGAGAGCTTTGAATGTATGAATGGGGTACGGAACCAAAAAAAAAACTTTACTGAAACACACTACTACGTCTTCTGCGTCACAAATTAAACATGCAAAGAATCACATTAATGAAAAGAATCATGGGAGTAAAAGGCCCTTTGAGCACTTTCCACTAATGTTAGTATGAAAGATGATTTAATATGACTTTTAAACAGGTTTACCCATATTTTTAATTATGCATTGCATTATGTTATGTTTTAAAGTTAAAGGAAATGTCTGTAAATTTTATGTACAGTGGTTTTCTGCAACATTGTAACAAATCTGAAATAAAGGTATGAGAGCAGTCAGTTCACTTTTGTACTTGCTTGATAGTTTGTGCACTTTAGATGATAATGAATACCTTTAAAATAACAATATGGACCATTTCTGTACAAACGTGTGCCTTTGAAAAGGGACCACCCCAGTTACAGCTCACGTACCTTTTATTTCTGAAAGTATAATTATGAGATTCAGACTAGTCATAATCTTTCCTGTCTCTGTAGAACTCGTAATTGCAACTTATAAACTGTGAATTTTATTAGAGCTCTGACTTGTACCACATGACCACAGCACCACCTCACCTGCAGATCCATTTGAGCACTGTATGTTTATAATCTAAAATAGAGCCATTTGATTGGCTGTTGTGCTTGTTGACACTTTGATAGGGTCAAGCTGTGTACATTGACAATCTAATTTCACATTTCATTTAAAGGCTTTTGGAATTAGAAATGCATTATTCTGATTTATTCTGAACAGCTCACATGCACTCATATCTCATAATTACTGTAATTACTATGGAACAAAGGCTAATGTTTTGATAAAAGATTATGGGGGGATTTATATAAAAAAATGCTATAATTGATTTAACATTATAAATGTATTATAATAATCACTGCAACATTCCATAAAGAACAACCCATGCCTTGCCATTTGCATAAAAAGTTTCTATAGCTTTAAACTTTTTACGTTGCTATGACAGAGAACATATAAATGATGATGCATACTATTACTTCATGTTTCTATATTCAGAAATGCCATATTTATGTGCCCCCTCTGTAGTATAAGGATGAATTTATTTTGACGCTTAATAAGCTCTCTCTCTCTCTCTCACTCTCTCAAATTAAATTCACTTTCATTTCCACACGAAGGAGGACTAATCCACTCAGCCGGCTATCGCTGATTTATTTCCTAACCCCAAATGATTAACAACAAATTAATTCCGCTCCAGTCCGCAGCTCTATTCTGCGTCAGGTTTTGGCATCGCCTTGCGTTTCAATAGCTGCGGGTGACAGACTTACAACAGCGCTGAGATAGCAAACGCGTGATCCCTCTCTCACAGACCAAACGCCGCGAGCTACACGCCGGGGATTGCTGGAAAATATTACAATTCTCTCGGACAAAAAGAGTTTCTTTTAACGGATCCCAGAGGCTGGACTCAAAAAACATAGGAAGCAGCGACGCGCGCACCAACCAAACGGAACGTGCCTTTTTTGTCCACGCGTTAAGAAGCGCGTTCATTCTACTGGCGCAGCAATGAAGAAATAACTATTGTAGCGGTCGGAGATTGATAAAGCAACTGCTTTCAGCTCAGACAGACACGTTTTCATTAGGCACAGCTGGTTGCGCTGGAGGGTTACACATAAGGCAGTTTATCCCCGCTTATTCCAAACGACTTCTTGGATTCTGGATGGCTGTCCGGAGGGGAATACAGCAGCGGCTGCAGGACCAAGCCGGGAATGCCATTTGTTCGCGGGCAGCATAAACGAGCTTTGTCGCGCGGTGTTTTTTTGTTTTTTTTACTGTTGGACAGGTGTCGTTGCGTTTGCTGGAGCGGCTGGGTTAGTTGTTAGTTGTTGGGGGGTTTGGACACAGTTGTCTTAAGGATGTCAGATCAGGGATCGGATCTGCGCAGAGACAGGTGCGATAGAGAGGAGTAGATTTCACGCGGACCCCTCCTCTCTTCCCTTCTCCTCTCCTCAGTCATTCTGGATTATAGTCCCGAGGAGGAGACTCATTCACTAAGAACCGGGGCTCACCGTTTCCCGCGGCTCTTATCGGTAAGTGTGCTGCTGGTTTAACAAATGATACGTTTGTGTCCTGGATTGTAGTAGTTGTTTTTTGCTCTCCATCTCATCTCAGTGTTGCGATGATGGGTTTGGTTCCGCACGCGCCCCTGAATTGCGCCGTTTGTGCTCCAAGTACACGAGTCTTCTAATATTGCTCTTTATAGACGTGTTATGGTTGTTGTTTTGTGAGAGATTCCGTTTGAATAAATGTAATTCTTCACATTAAGATTCTTCACATTTACACATGGTCGTTGTATTGGCTTGATTTTAACCAAGGCAATTCGGGTTGTGTTGAAGGTACTGATGGTGGATCAATTACATAATTAAAAACTGCTCCCATTTTTGGGGTTCATTTGGCCTGAAGATATTTGCAGCAATATCTCTTGAATTCTTTTCTAGTTAAGTGTAGGATTTCGGACAGTTTAAAATCAAACGCAGCTCTTATTTCATTTACTTTCTCTTTTAAGCTTATGTTTATTGTTTTTAATGTAGCTTTTTGCTCTCAGGTCGACACACTTTAGTTAAGTGCATTTTTTTTCAGAAGTGTGTGTACTTTCTCCAAACTCTTCAAACAGTTATCTTTTCAGCTCTACACTGCAATTAATCTTAATGACGCTTAAATCACCAAAACTAACCAAACTAACATTCACGCCCGTTAAAACCGTTTATGCATTTTATTATTATTATTATTTTTATTTTATTTTTTACAGAAAACAGGAGTCCTCTGTAAAACAAGAATTACAGCTCTTAATTGTTTGCATGAACTGCAGTACAAATGTTATGCATGCATAAATTTTTGCATAGGGTAATTCCATCATAAAATATATCTCTGATACTGTAACATCCTCACCTTTAAACAAACAGACTTATACCATTATGGAAACAAAACAGTGCATCATTAAATGTTTTCTCTGTTAATACACCTAGAAAATAATCTCTTGGCCTGGCAGATCCGTTCCAGTCAGGCGTTTTCTGTGACATTTCAAAGATGGGCACTTTTGATTTGATGATAATGAAAATGAAATGGAAATTGAGCAAAAATGTTGTCAGCTTAAGGAAAATCGACCTAATTCAACTGTTTTCTCTCTCTCTCTCTCTCTCTCTCTCTCTCTCTCTCTCTCTCTCTCTCTCTCTCTCTCTCTCTCTCTCTCTCTTTTAAATATTCCGAATTCTCCAGATTGCTGAATGTAGCTGTTTCTGAACATGCATTACCAATTTTGAGAATCTGTTGATACATAGTTTTGCTAATGGTTGGCCAAGAGTGTGAAAAATCATGGGTTTGAGTCATTGAAAGCATTAACAAAGTGATCTGTAGTTTAGTCTACAGTCACTTTTGTAGTGCTGACTGTCTGAAGACTTTAAAAACATACACTAGCTATACATACACTAAAAAAACATTTTTGATCAAAACCAATTGTTTAAAAAGTGCAAACAGTAGCTGTTGAATGGAAAGCTTTAAAACTTTGTGTCATTGCTGTGGAGATGGAGATGATAACAACAGTGTTTTCAAACATTTGGCTTTGCAGACCCATAAAAAGGCATTCTGGTGTTAATCAAAACAAAACTTTCCATTTTTAGTTAAAAACAGTTGTAAAATTGCCCCCTAGGTCTCCAAAGTACCACGTAGCTCATATATAGCCTAGTACTGTTCTTAACAGTCACTTTGAACTGAACTGAGTGTGTGTACTCTAGTATGGTTTGGTGTTTGTTTGTGTTTGTTTTTCTTCATCCAGGTGTTTGAACATACACCCATTCAGCAGCTGTTCGTATTCCATCACACTAAGGGGCACAGCAAGCTTTTTTTCTCATTCCAGTGTGCTACTTTTTCATTGTTTTTCTATGTGAACTTGGTTGACAGACGTGCATGACCGTTACGCTCTGGTCACCTATTTTTTTCAGCGCCTTACATGAGCGCCATGTTTATAAAATGGCATGCCAAGTTAAAAGAATATCACTTTTATATGCAGCGCTGCTCATCAGTGTCAGCTCCAAAGGAGTAGACCAATCAGAAGAACAGGGCAAGCATTGTGAAATTCTGTTTACAATAGTATCTTGACGTGACAATTGTTTTATTTGACGGCAACATGGCAGAAGAGACACTACTTTTAAAACATTCCTAAGTTCTGCATCGGTCTTTTTTAGATGTAAAGATGCATTCTGTGTGAATGGCCCCTAAGTGGGTCGTGTTGTGTCAGAGTAGTATTTTTCGCCGCCTTTTTTCAGCGCAAGGGACAACTTTCATGAATGGCTGGTTCATCGGCACGGTTCCTCTGCCGGCTCACTGTGAGACACGTTTTTTTTTTGGTCGTCGTCCCCCTGTTTCAAATTCAAATAGCCATTGCGCTGTCTTTTGTTATCCTTCAAGGTTTGTGGACTGGAAAAAGAGAAAGAAGAGAGTGAAATCCCTTGGGGTGAGAGAATTTTAAAAAGGATCTGGGAGAAAGAGAGAGCAGATGAGGAAAAAAAGGAAGGTGAAAAGAGGTATGCCAATGGAGACGATGTCCTTTAGTTAAAGAAAGGTAAGATGTGGATAGAATAGCAGCCTGCTTTTTCAACCAACAGTTCTCAACTTTCTCACTGTCTACATGACTGAAGGTCTCAGGCTCAATAGCAGTCATTACAGTGGTTCAGTTTTTGAATTGGGAATTAGGTTATTATCATCCATCTTCTTTGTTTGGTTTCAGTCCAGCTAAAGCATTCACATTTTTTCATTTCGACAGTCTCTGAGGCCCATGATTCATGACCGAGGGTGGCATTTGTGTGAGCATGCCATTGACCTCTCAGAGCGCACATACAAAACCACTCATTACACACTGAATTATCATTAGCACACAGCGCACAATGTGTGAAATGCACAGGAAGTGAACAAGTTGGAATAGATCAGTTTTAGATTTCCTGTTTTAACTTTATCTGTCGCGCTGCACAGTTTGTTTCATGAGAAAGAAATGAAGCCATCACTTACTGTGTTTTCTAGTTGGGTCAGTTAAATGAACAAATGTCCTAGATCTTTTAAAATAGTTAAACCAAAAATGCATTGTTTCATTTTAATAACTTAAAAAATGTAATGTATAGTGTTACAAAAAAAAACAAGTAGAAGAAAATGGGATTTCCTTACAGTGCAGATTAGCGTTCACATCTTAATAATTTTTCATGTAGATTTTTTTTACTTTAAGTTTTCATTTAAACTGACATTTTCAAACTGGTTTTGAGTGGGGACATTTTCATCAATGAATTTTTCATTCAGAAGTTTTATTCCAGTAACAAAGTCACAGCCATTTACCCACTTAGGTTTCGCTTTCTCACATTCTCAATGATTTTAATTCCGCCGCTGCCGTTGTTTTATTCTACATCTTTAATGCACTCCACATCCTAACCGACTGTTCAGCTGAGCCGCTCTAATCCTCAGCAAACACAGAGCTAATTTATTACCAGCCTTTCTTAAGGTTTGGATGTGCAACTTTCCCCAACAACATGCATCAAGCTTGAGCAAACCCCCTGCTGATTTTACTGCAGTATATTTCGTGGGATATTCTGAAATGTGATTGGAGGAAATTAAAAGAGGAGGAGGAAGGGAAATGCAGAGCATGTTCCAGGTTTCTTGAATAGGTGCCCTGTTCAACAGTGCCTTTTCCCCCAACAGCCGCACTTCACCCCTCAGTGCAAGTGTTGAGGCCACTGTGCCGAGGGAACAGGTGCTGCGGGCACAGGGGGCACACACGCGTGCACACACACACATGCACGCTTACAGTTGCCCTTGGGGTTTTGTGTCACCTGCGGCTGCTTAACCCTCCCGCAGATTCTTTTTGAGGGCGGTCCGTGGCCAGAGGGGCACCGTTCCCCTCACACTCCCCAGCACAGGGCCTCTTAACTCCCTTGTCATTTCTGTCCTCTTTATTGGTCTTTTACTGTCATCCGGTTTCCTTCCCTTTTCTTTCTTTTCCTTTTGTCAGCTCTCGATTTCTCCATATCTCAAACCGTCCCTTCAGTCGTCCCGCCCTTTTTGGCCCGGCGCTCGCTCTTTCTTTCTCTTCTTGCGTCTTTCTGTCTCTCCCTCACTCTTGTCTTGATGTCAGACCCTTCCAGACAGAGTGCTTTCTCTCAGTGTGCTGTCAGGCTAAAGGACACTGCCCACTGGGACTCTGAAAGGAACAAATTGACCGGAACAATGTCCTCACTTAGCATGTAGAGCTTGCCGAAAGAGAAGGTGAGAAGCACGCTGGGCCCACAAGTGGAGATGCCCACCCAGCCTGGTCTTGCAATTGTCTGTTGTCCCTAACTTGTCTGTTGAAAAATGGCATTAACCAGTAACCTCTAAAAACCTCATTTCCCATGATCCTCCAGCCCCTGGAGTCTTAACCTCTCTCCTGACCTGCCATAAGGTGGTGCTGGAGGTCACGGCTCCTCCCATTAAAATGTAATAGAGCTTTTCTTCTATTCCCCCTCAGCTATCACCACTTCTCCCTGCGGTTTAATAATCACCCGATCTTTCATTGTTTTTTCTTTACTGAATCTTTGTTTCTGAGCCGCCACATCTTTCATGTCGAGCCAAATGTGTGAATGCAGAATTGATTGGCAAAAAAGCTCATAATTAGGTGGAAGTGAGAATTGTTTCTTGTTGCTTTACAGGGTGTTTGCTTTTCCTTTTCATTTCTTTGTTTTCCTTTTCTTTCCGCCTCTTTATTCTTTTCCGTTTTCCATATTGTCTTTTTCCTCATCCCCATCGCTTCCATTTTCTTTTAATATTTATCAATTTCTTCAATTTTACTTTGTTCTATTTATTGTATTTTCTCCCTTTTTATTTCCTTTGCTCTCTATCCTTTGTTTTCATTCCTATTTTTTCTGTTTCCTTTTCCTTTTGCTTGCTTTCATTTTACTTCTACCTCATTTCTTTTCTCCTTTCTCCTTTTCATTTATTTCCTTTGGTTTCTGCCTCTGTTTAGTTTATTTAGATTTTCTCATATATATATATATCTTTTTCTCCCATTCACTTTCCTTTAGATTTTTTTTTACTTTATCGTTCTACTTTTGGTGCTTCTTTTATTTACTTGTAACTTTGCTTTTTTGGTTTTCATTTCCTCCTCCTTCCTTTCTCTTTTGAAAATTTCTTTAACTTTAGATGCTTTCAGTTTCATTTATGTTTCCTTTTTAATTCTTCTCCTTTTCTTGACTTTTCTGTGTTTTTTCTTCTGTCCTTACCTCTTTCATCTTTTTACTTCTTACTCGTTTTCCGTTTGTTTTAATTTTTGCTTTCTGTAGTTAAGTTTTACTTTTTGCTTCTTTTTTTCTTTTCAACTTTGAACTTTTCATTGTTACTTTTGGACTTTAATTGTGGTACTGTTTCCTGTCCTTTTCTCTCTTCCTTGTTTGCATTCTTTCCTTTACTTCCACCTGTTTTTCCTTTCTGTTTCCCCTTTATTATTTTATTATTTATTATATATCTTTCTCTGCTTTTTATTTTCCTTATCTTCATGTCTTTTTTAATCTCATAATTTCCTACTTCATTTTTGTATTTTCCATTCTTTTCATTTTCTTACCATTTTCTTCTCCCTTTTAGTTTAATTTTACCTTCCGTTTTATCCATTTTTCCTTCGCTTTCGTCCAAGTCTTTACAGTTGTTGCATAAGCTACATAAATACCACCTCTACGCATAAACAGCGGGCAGGATATCAGAGAAAGGCAGAGTTTTGTGTGCGGAGGGCTGTGTATGACTCTTTCAGAACAGAGAAGCCTGTGAAAGGAGACTCTGAATGCGATTCCAGGCCTTTCGGCTGAGAAGAACGAGGTGATGAGAAAAGATGGTGGGCGACAGGAGATTGTTAGCCTGCATGGGCGTGAATAAACAGAGCGAGAGTGTGTGTGAAGGAGTGAGAAAGAGAGATTATATGTGTGTGAATGTGTTTCACCGCCACTTTTGCGCATTCTCTGAGGGCCAGTCACGTCTCCCTCACACAGCGACAGCAGAAAGATGTTAACGAGAGATGCTAACAAGAGACCCCAATGAGGATCTGGGAAAAAACACTGCCAGTCAAGGATGAAAGAGTTGGGAAGGTACTGGCACCCATATTCACTCACAATAGGACCCGTTTATATCTGATATCAGTCTCGCAGGTGCTTCAATGACATTGCTATTTACACTTGGTTTTTGATTTGCATCTCAAATGTATCACCTCTGACCAACTGTGATCAGATTTCATGGGAGGGTCTCTAGTTTTGTGATTTTTGGCACCTGTTGTGTTATGCTAGCGTATTTCTAAATGTTGATTAATACTATTGCTTTCAGATATAGAAAATATTGGTAGTATGAATTTCAAATAATTTTAGTAAGTTTTGCGGTTTCTTTTTACTATTTAGCCTCACAGTTAGAAGGTCGCTGGTTCGAGACCCGGCTGGGTCAGCTGGCATTTCTGTGTGGAGTTTGCATGTTCTCCCCATGTTGGCGTGGGTATCCTTTGGGTGCTCTGGTTTCCCTCACAGTGCAAAGAAATGTGCTATAGGTGAATTGAATAAACTAAACTGGCCATAGTGTATGAGTATGTGTGTGAATGCGAGAATGTATGGGTGTTTTCCAGTACTGGGTTGCAGCTGGAAGGGCATCCGCTGCATAAAACATATGCTGGAATAGTTGGCGGTTCGACCCCTGATAGATAAGGGACTATATATTTATATATTTGATTGCACTCATTTTAGCTTTTCAACTCTAAAATTAACTTTTTGTTTGCCAACCCATTTGTCATAACTTGATACTTAAACTTAATATTTACTTGATATTTAAATTACAATTGGGTTTATTTAACAACATGTAAGGATCTAGTCACATTAGTGAAGTTTAGGTGACATTTCTTGGCAATTGTCCGTTGTCAGCATTGTATAAATCGCATTCACACAAAAGTAATTCAGTAGCTTTCTATTGCTCTGCGTGGTAAATTTGCATACCAACTTAATGTAAGGCCAGTCAGCATAGTTTTAGTCTGTATGGTACATTTTTGGCCTTGAAACCCATCAGATTCTTATAGAAATCCCTTGAATTTGCAAGTTGTTTTTTTCAGAGTATGGGTAAATGCTACTACAGCATAATTTCAGATATGGTTCATGTAAATTCAAGTTGACATGACCTTTTGTTTTAGTTATTAATTTTTAATTAACAGAATTTTTGGTAACACTTTACAATAAAGTTGTATTAGTTAATGTTGTTTAATGCATTTACTAACATAAACAAACAATGAAAAATACATTTATTACAGTATTTATGTTAATTAACGTTATTTAATGATTGTTCATGTTAACTCGTGGTGCATTAACTATTGTTAACAAGCATGAATTTGGATGTTAATAATGCATTAGTAAATGTTGAACTTTAATTAATAAATGCTTTACGAGTATTGTTCATAATTAGCTCATTATGTAAATACATTAACTAATGAAACCTTATGGTAAAGTGTAACCGAATTTTTTCTGTCTTTAGTTTAGTAGAACTTGTGCAGTTCCCACATGAATCCCAGTTTTAGAGCACTACTTTCCAGTACATAATAACAGTGTGCACTATACAAATATAAAACGGCCACATATTTTTCCACTTCTGAATATGGTTTGAATAATCAGAACACAAACATTTTGTTTTACACCCGTGTTTAACTCTATACCTCTCACCCGAGACACATCTTAATGCCAGATGTCATATTAAACAGATTTACACACTCTGTTTTCTCTCTCTCTCTCTCTCTCTCTCTCTCTCTCTC
>CAIGQW010000259.1:3563229-3573969 GCA_903798125.1 Danio choprae
GTGTGTGTGTGTGTGTGTGTGTGTGTGTGTGTGTGTGTGTGTGTGTGTGTGTGTGCGTGTGCGTATGTGCGTGCTGGTCTCTTGTGTCTCTGTGAGCCACATTTGCAGGCCGCTCTCATATTTTAACAGGTTAATTAGAGGATATGTGTTAATGATGCAAGGTTTTGATTAGACAAGCCCCTCTGCGTTTGTACCCTGTAGGGGCTGCATGCTTATGACAGATTATAACCGTGGATTATTTCTGTTGATATTGTAATTTTGGTTATTACATTTGATTAATAAAATTTCCTTTTAAAGAAGTGTGATGTCGTTAGTTAAACAAATAAATCATCCAGGGACATTAATTGGATAATGTTTAATCATTGTTTTTTGGAGATTATCTGCATACAATTCAGTTTCAGAATGTTCTAATCAGCTTAGTTCATGAATGAAACAGTTATAAGGAATTATTGTTTTTTGTACTAAATATTGTAAAAAACATATATCATAAATTACTTTATAATATATATTGTAAGAGGCTCACTATGTCAGACACAAACATGTAAAATTAAAGCATTGTAATACAGTGTCATATAATACAATGTATGTATATTAATTATCCATTATATTATATCATACACCATTCTATTAAATATTTTAATTAAATGTTAGTTTTGTTTTTATCATTGCAAATAGTAATGTTAATTAATTAACAGCTTGCTTAATGTAATTTCAACATTTTATTTTTTACATTTTTTTTATATCATATGTAGGGTAACTGCATGCCCTATTCTTGCATTAAAAAACAAGCCAGGTACTGAGTACATGGATTAATTTATTGTTCTTTTGCACATCAGTAAATCAAAATCAAATTAAAAGTGCATAAGTGGTTGACTTCACGTTGGCCCACTTAGCAATGGGGGAAAACAGAAGATTCTGAATAAATTATACACATTGTAATGAGCAGCGTGACAATATCAGAACACTCCCGTCCCATTATAATCACAGCAGCTGTCACTTTAGGTTTGCATATTTAACATTTTAAATATGAGGTTTAGCATTAAAAAGACTACCGATTGCCAATATTCTAGGTTAAGCCTCTGATTTACCAGTTTATAGTGTGTTCTTGGGAGGGCTGTTTTGAACTTGAAACTATATCACAATATTAATCCAAAATCAAAGAAAAAGTGCTTCAGTAGCAGTTAATGTGTCGGTGCTCTTTGGATAAGTGATTCATAAGTCAAAACAACAAAATAATAAGTCAAAGGCACTCCAAAAGTAAGTGAAAAAATAAAAAAGATAAATTTTATTTTATTTTTTCACTTATTTTTTGAGTGACTTATGATTTAGTTTTTAATCACAATATTTTCTGGTATTTATTGTGATTTTAAAGATATGAAGATTATTTATATGAATCCACTTAGAGACAAAAAGGTCCTGTATCTTTAGAGGCTTTATATATTATACTTTTCTAAAAATTAAAAAATATATATTTCCTTTTCTGTTTTTGTTGCGAACACGCATGTAATGTAGTTTTATTCTTACTGGACGCTAGCCAGAGGGTTACCCGCACAAACTTCACATATGAGTAAAAAGAAGATAGAAAAGGTTAAACTATCAAACATTAAGACTGATTTTCATTAAGAAAGATTTAGACTGGACAATTGCAGTAGTATGCAGTTTATCTGTTATTAAGCAAAACTTAATATTTATAATGGAGCGCTATTGCACACTGCGATGATTTTCGCTTGTGCTTGTTTGTCAGCAAGTTTTTCGGCATTTATACCCAAACAATAAACATTGGTGATAAGCATGAGTGAAAATTGTCCCAGTATGCTGAGGCCTTAAAAGGATAGTTCTCACAAAACTGAAATTTCTGTCATCATTAACCTTCACTTGTCACAACCCTGTTTGAGTTCTGTTGAACACAAAATGAGTTATTTTGAAAAATGCTGAAAACCTGTGACCATTGACTTTCATAGTATTTGTTTTTTTCTACAATGGAAGTCAATAGTTACAGGTTTCTAACATTCTTCAAAAATCTTCTTTTGTGTTAAAAAAAAAATAAATAAAATCTCAAACAGGCATGGAAACAACTGAGGGTGAGTAAACTGAGTAAATGTTAATTTTTGGGTGAACCTATCCCTTTAATTGTGCCATCTTGGAGTGATGGATGCAGGACTTGCCTTGGTGTGATTCTGGGCACTGGAGCTCAGTGTTCATCCTCGCCTGAATCTCTGATTCCTTAATGAAGCAGCAGGGTTTCTGGCTTGTCGCTGCGAGGGTCTTTTCAGCCGTACCTTGCTGCTTCTTGACAGCCCGTGTGGCTTATGAGATCCCTGCGGAGACCCCCTTGACCCACTTAGACAACTTGCAGTAAGTACGAGCGAGTAGGGTGGTGATATCGCTTGAATCTAGAGTGCTTTTCCAGAATAAAGTGGACAGCAGTGCTGGCGCCTGCATGAGGAGAAAGTTGTTTTAGCCGAAGACCGAACCACGCTAGATTAGAGTTGAAATATTGCTGTGATTACAGGGAGGGGTCTCGTTTTCCAGACTGACATGTGAATGGAGATGTGAGGCTATTGTGTATTCAGGTCTGTTCCCTTGCTAAACCTTCCTGATTAATTCTTTCCAAGTCGAATCCTGAGAGAGTCACCTTTCTCCTTAATCACTCTCTCCTTCTTTCTCTCTTAAATGGTGCAGGTCTATAAAAACAGTCGTTTTTTTCTTTTGCCATTTTGGCTGAGCAAAAGTTAGAAGTGTCACCATCAATTTCTGTTTGACAGACTAAAATTAAACATACTCTGTGCAAGTACGTGAGGGCAAATGTTTCAAATACGCTACCATTTAAAAGTTTGGAGTGGGTGAGATCGTTTTTTTCGTTTTAAAAAAGAAGATGATTGTTCACCAGGGCTGCATATTTTTATGCAGTAAAAAAGTAATATTGTAGAATTATTGCAGTTTCAAATGTATGAGTTAATACAATTTTTGGTTCTTCTTAACTGCTTTCACATTTGTGGAAGAGGTTTGTTAGTGAAGAAAGGACAGTAAGAAAGGATCTTTGCAATGCATTGACCATATAAGAACTGTTTTGGATTCCCTAAAGAATCTTTTGGTGAACAATTTCATTTTTAGTGTAAAGATCATTTGATAATTGAATAATATAAAGAAAGATTTTCTGCTGTGAAAAGTTTCTGTGCATAAATTAAAGATTCTGCAAGGAAACATTGGTGCCAATAATGAACATTTATTTTTAAAAATAGTGCGTGTAGTACTTTTTGTTATGGTTGACCTTGTTTCTTGATGAGGACCCGGCTCTCCAGGGATACCTTGGCCTCCAGCTGAGCTGACCTGAAGCCTTTTCCCTGCATTGCATTACCATGCTCATTAATGATAGTGATTAGGACCATGAACAGCGGCTAAATCTTGACACTCGCAATCAAAGACTGGAACGGGACTGTAATTTCCTTAGTCACGCTCTATCTGATATCAGCCGTGTTCGATAACCGTGTGATATTCGGCATGTCTAGTAACCAGGCCCACACAGAAAATCTCTAAATTTCCACAAAACTGGATTTTCTTTCAAAAAGTCACTTGAATTTAATTAATTCATTCATTCATTTATTTTCTTTTCTGCTTAGTCTCTTTATTAATCAGGGGTCGCCACATCAGAATGAACCGCCAACTTATCCAGCATATGTTTTACGCAGCAGATGCCCTTCCAGCTGCAATCCATCACTGGGAAACATCCATACACTCTCATGCACACACATACACTATGGACAATTTAGCTTACCCAATTCACCTATACCACATGTCTTTGGGCTTGTGGGGCAAACCGGAACACCCGGAGGAAACCCACGAGGCTCAAACCAGCGACCTTCTTGCTGTGCGGCGACAGCGCTACCCACCTGCATCTCACTTGAATTTAATATTTTGGATAACTTTGATTTTGCTTTCAACTACCAGTAAGTCCAGTATTCTCTGCATTTTCTTTCCTTCTAAATCAATGCACAAAAGCCCACAGATACCGTCTGGATCTGCTGATAACTTGATAACTCCGATATAGCCTTTGTTAGCTGTTCCTAAACTAGGTCATGAACACACTTCCAGCACATCTACGTGCTTAAGTGTTTAAATGCGTTTAAGAACTAAGATCTGGTTGTGCTGAAAAATGAAGATTGATCCCAACAATTAAGCAGCGTTTCCTAGAAAAGTCATGCTGATGCATTGCACTTTGCAAAGTTAATAATGGCTGTCTTGTTTTATACATCCAATAAAAGCAGCAGGTGCAACAGCCCTAATATTAAACGACGGCGAAACCTGAAGAGTCCCGACAAACGCTTTGAATAATAATCTCTCTGCTCAATGTGCAGCCACAAAGAGGCTTAAAAATATAGTGAATGTTTATTTACCATGCAACCAGAAGAAATCATGCTTAAAAATGCAGATATGTAAAGTGAGTCCAAGAACCCAGGAGGAATATAGAGATGCAACAATGTGTCGGCTGCAGGGTTGTGTATTTCAATATAACCAGAACACACAAATAGCCATGTTATTTTAGGACGCATCGTCTGTTTATTTATTTATTTTTCTGCTTATAATAGCATGAGGGAAATCGCTCTGGGCTCAATTGGGCCAATCACGTGTTTTGAAAAGTGTATTTCAGTAATGACACTGCTTTATATAGAGGATAACATTATCCGCTGGCCATTACCGAAGTGCCTTAATATAACCAGCTAGAGTGACCCTGCTGAAACAGCCCAGGAAGACGTAATGCTGTCAGGACATGATACAGTTAGGCGGTGTAACTGCAGGGCAGGAGGATTTTTGGCTCTCTTAGGGGGTCGGGCTTATGGGGATGATGCACCGGTTAACAGTGGTCCATCTTCTAGAAAAGTCCCAGTGTAGCTGCGCATCTATATCCAGTGACCTGATTACTGCCAATTAAGTACATTGCATGAGCGCAGCCATCCGGGGTGCCCATAGAGGACCCCGGGTTAGATGTTTAAATGTGCTGCGTGTGCAGATTTACAAAGACACTGGTTGGAGAACTCTGGAGCTCTCTTCTGGGGACGGAGGACAAGGCCATGAATAAATCTCTTGATGTGTGTGCATGTCCTCTTTCAAGGGTTTTTGGTTGTTGAGTGGCTCTGTTAGACCTTGAGTCCTATATAGAGAGGAATAAGTCATGCAGTTCTACAGAGTAAGGCTTAGAATAAGCATTTTTGCTTGGACTTTAGGTGACCTATTTTTTTAACTTCATTAAATGCACACGGTGCTGTAGTATACTATACAAATGCACCGCTATAGAAACAAAAATGCTGATTCTGATAACAGATAACTTTTTTATTTTGGAGGCAGATAAGCGATCTCAGATTCAGTGCGCAGCTTATTATATTTTTAAACGATAAATGCAAAAAATAAAATAAATAAATAAAAACTGCTAGCACCAACATGGGTGTACAAAATCAAATGAAGTAGGCCCGTACTTTGGGTTTTAAAGACTATAGGTTTGAATTGGGTTTGTGGGTAAGAATTGGATTATGGTTTGATGGATATGTTTTAATATAAAAGACAATTTTTGCCGTTTTTTGTTATGCTGTTTTAAATGAGCAAAGTTTAGTCTAGACTTTATAACAATGGTTTTTAATGTTTGCTTTTTGTTATTTCTGTTTCATCATCATGTACGGTTTATATGCAGTCATTAGTTAAGAAATCACATGAGTAAGCAGATGTAAGCAAGGCCTGTGAGGTAGAAAGATACATCTGTATTCACAGAGGAATTGTACATTCAGAAAACAGTGCACAGCTGACTGTAAAAAAAAAAACATGCCCCCCTCATGTTGTTAAACATATGCTTTACTTAGAAATCTTATTCCAAACCTGCACGACTCTTTAGTTTGTGGAATACAAACAATTTTGAAGAACTGTCCTCTCATAGTAGAAGTCAGAGGGATGCAACTTTTTATTATACATGGATTAAAAACAAGTAGCATTTTTGGTTGAAGTATCATTTTAAGCAATTAATTTTTGCAGTACCAAAGCCGCTGCATAGTTACAAAAAATGCTTAACGCATTCCTGTTTTGTGAGGGTTGGATTCCAAAGTCTTTATAGATTTTTAGCACTGCCTAGGCAAACAAATTCTTGAACCGAGAATAAACCAAAATGTGAATAACGTCTGTCCAAATTACACTGCCAGATTCAAATCTATGCCTGAAAAAAAAATCAATTGCTATGTCAGTAACTGCTGCAATTATAGATTTGCAACCAAGATTACATGGAATATTTCTAATTACACAGTCCTTTTTGTTCTATTCAATTGCAAGTTGGATACATGTAGTGTTCAAAAAAATGTGTCATCTGTTCACTGACATCTGACAAGATCTGAGATGTGAATCCTACAGCTGACCAAATCGTTGCATGAAAGCTACAACAGAGTGAAGAGTGATTTGCAATTTCCTGCCAGTCGTTACGATTTCATTTCTGTCCATTTTGGTTATCCGTATCACAGACATCTCAAGCCATATCGCCTGTGGGATGCCTTCACCCACACAGCAAGACAAGTCAGGCTATTCCTTTAACTGCACACACATGGTTACATTTTCCTTTTGCACTAATCCTTCTTGTTTTAGGCTATAGTGGTGTTTTCAAAACCGTAGTTTCTCCTAACATGAATGCAGAGGTTTGTGTGATAGTTGTTGGAGTCTCAAGCTGCATAGTTTCCTCTACAACATTCAGAGGTCTGTTTTGGAAGGACATAGTGTGCTTTTGGCCAGGAAATGTACACTGAGATGAAATGAATGAGCCTCTGGTGAGGGTTATGATGAAGGGTGAGGGAAAGTGAGGCTGGAAGAGAGTTGGAGTCTGGGACTAAAGGGGATACGCACTAACACAAGAGCACACACACACATCCTGGAAGCTGTGTTTCTGAGTGGGAGGAAAAGAGGCCGATGGCTCTTAGTCAGATCATTACGGAGAATCATCATCATTTCCAATCAACCGTTGGAAGGAGTGTTAGAAAATGTGAGACAAAGCGTGGGGGTGTGACACTGCGTAACCGAATGACACGGCATGTGTGTATATTTATTGCAATAAGAAGGCTCATTTGTGTGGAGTGAAACAAGAGCACAGACACTTGGATGGGTTTGATAGATTTTTAGCTCTGACTCCGGAACCGAGGAAGCCCCAGAGACACTCGTTACTTAATTAACCACAAAATTAGATGAATGATAAACAGAATAAAGAGAAACTCTTCCCCCCTCTTTCTCTCGCTCCTCTATTTTATCGTTTTCCACCAGAGACAAGATCTCTGACTGAGTTGTAGGCTATTTGCTGATCTGTCTGCAGAGGGAAATGCACTTTAGACCAAACACAGTTATGCTGCTGGTGTTAAAACAGTATTGCAGCTTTGAAGTTTAAAGTCTTTGTGTGTTGTGTGTGTGCGTGTGTGTGTGTGAAACCTCTGATGATCACAGTAAATGGCTCTGATTATAGTATGGCTTCAATGTAAAAAAATGCTGGGTTCCTCACAATCGATTTATGTTGGGACAACACGAAGGAATTAAGCTAACTTACGGATTGAAAGTGGATTGAACATAACAATTAAGTTGTCGCAAAAAGAACCTCAAGAATTGTGTTGTTTCAGCTCATTTTAAATAAGTAGCTTGAAGCAACAGCAAATGTCATTTTTTGAGTGTTCATCAACAGGAATGATGGAGATATGTGAGGTAATTTTAAATGTGTGTTTTAGTGATAAACTGTTCACACACAGTAAATATGCTTTTTCTCTTCCATTGTACTGTCTCATAGATTTTTTTGTGTAAACTTGCAATGTAAATGTTTTCTTTTGTAGAGAATTGTACATAACTGTTCTTAAATGGGATAGTTCACCAAAAAATTAAATCTGCCAGGATTTACTAATGCTTTAATTGTTCATTTGAGTTTCATTCTTCTGCTGAACACAAAAGAAGATATTTTGAAGAATGCTGGTTGATGGCATCCATTGACTTCCATAGTAATTTTTTCCTGATATGAAGGTTAATAGGTGCCATCAACCCGCATTCTTCTAAATATCTTCTCTTTTGTTCAGCAGAAGAATGAAATTCTGTAAAAGTTTTAGATATTTTTTTTAATGGATGTTTTTGTTTTTGGAAATAAATATATAATAAATATTTTGCCAGATGAACAATTGATGTAGTTGTATCAAACTCTGTGTTCTTCTATCCCTCACAACCTAGTTCTTATTCCTGTCAAAATATTTCATTAGCACTACACCTATGAAGGTCTATAAGATTGAATGTTGAATATTAGTTCCATCTGATGCTCTCAGATCAGTTCCTGTTGAATCTCAACAACTTTCCCTGGTACACAGGGATTTCAGCAGTCCTGTATTGTTGGCTGGCTCCACCACAGGCTCCTTGTTTGTACTGTGCTCAGGATTATTTATACATATCATTGCTTTATTAATCCTAAAAAGGACAGTAAGTGGCCTTCTCAGCTCATTAAAGCCTCGGTTTATTAAGATGTGGACATAACCGCTTGAAACTAATGCCTTCTGTTCACATTACTGCTCCAAGTTCAGTTCAAAACCATGTGTCTTAACCACAATAACACTCTCTCTGGCTGCGGACATGCTGCATAGTTTAAGGAATGAGAGCAGTATTTATGTAAGGAAACTGTCTTTAGTTTCTTTTTGTGTTCTAAATGCAAAAGTTATTTTCGAATTTGCATTGGAAAAGAAATAAGTAATCTTGAGGCTAGTCTAGGGCTACCAAAATTCATTGTTTCTTTAGTGCATTGTGATGCAGAGGAGGGCGAACGGTTTAGCAATAGACCAGTTATTATGTTTTCTGAGGTCATTTGTTGTGGTAGACTGGTAATACACTATGGCAAGGGAAATATCCCTAATACTGTAAGAAGCTATGAAGATTGTCTGAATTTGCTCTGCACTCAAGGCTCTAATGTAAGAAATCTTATATAAAATGACCCTTGTAAATGCAAAGACCTCCAGTGTTTTTCTTGTTAATTTTTGTATTGTTTTTGTTGGAGCTGCGCGATATTGTAAAAATCGGACATTCTGATATTTAGTTTTTCTGCGATTATATATTGCGATATGAATACAATTACACCAACCCGATGACTTGAATAGCTTTTGATTTTTAAGGGTTTGAATCATGTTAATAAAATAAACAAATTGCAAGCACAAATTATTACAATAGAGCAAGGAAAAAAGTTAAATTAACTGTGCTTTATGGCTTTCCATAGAGTCAAACTGTGTTCAGGTACAGAAATTGTAGAAATAAGACTTTATAGTCTTCATTGCGTTAATAATTCTGTAAAATTATTCTTCATTAACCTTACAAATGTACTTTTTTTGAGCCTGAATGCGTTACATTCAGCGATTTCAATGCTAAAATGATATATTGTGCAGCCCTACTTTTTGTCAATGTCATTACATTGTTGATAATATGCTTTATGTACTGTTATGTATGCTCTCGTTTTCTGCAATAAAAAATAAAACCATTTCCATGCATTGCATTGTTAATGCATCGTGATATTTAGTTAATCTGAATTGACATGATAATGGTATCGAACCGAACCATGAGACCAGGAATATCAGGAGTTTAGCCTGTTGCTACTAGCTAATTTATGAGTATAGAAATTCCTAGCACCAAAAAGCAACCAAAAGACTGTCAGTTTGGTTTAGAATGTTGACTATGTTAGTGAATTGGGTTGTAGAATACGGTTGTCACTCCCATTAAAAATGAAACTTAGTATTCCGAAGAGGAGTGACACCATAATTGGTTGTACCACCACTTTTGTGCAGGCTGAATGCAGTAATGAATTGGAGGAAACCGGCTTATAAGTCATTAAAACTCTTTTCTGTACTTTGTGCTTTTAATAAACATGAGATTGATTAGTATGCACATACACACGGTGGAGCAACCCAAATTCCCTTCTTTCAAGAACTCTGTATGCAAATATAGACTTTTGAGAGCAGTGCGAGAGGAAGATAAACAGTCTGAATGGTATTAGAGTCATGTGTGGCTTTATTTGCGCGATCAGATTGAATTCTCATTGATAATGTATCTAGGCCTCTTTCTGTCACTGCATTGTTGCCATTGTTTTTGCTCACACACTTTCCCAGCGTGCATCAAGAGATTCCTCTCCCCCCTGAGCTTTAATTAGTGTTCACACACGCTTCAATTAGTGGGAATAGACACAGTAAAACAGTGCCAGAATCTTTTATTCAAGAGAGAGAAAGAGAAAAAGAGATTTTCGTGTGCGAATAATGCGCAGAATGCTTTTTCGCTGTGCGTGTGTGTGTGTGTGTGTATTGGTGAATTTTAATCCGTCCTTGTGGAACAGCACCAGACTTGGACACCACGAGACCACTGGAATCCGAATAAACTTGTACCGAACTCAAAGGTCATGGTGTGGCCTCAGTGTGTGTGAGAATAGTTTCATACCAATATCTCTGAGTCATAGTTTTTAAATAGCTTCATTTTTGTCAGAGCCGCTCGCTGTAGACAAAGAGCAGTGCATGGTGCTCATGTGGGGAGTGGATTTCGGGTGATTTCTCAGTTTTCAGACTGTTATTTGTGTCTTTTGCACTGTTTTTTTCAGTAGCAATGACTAAAAATAATATATATATCTATGAAAAAAAAAGAAATCTATGGATTTTTGCTTGTTGTGTGTTTGAAGTAAAAGGTAATGTTAATTTTACTATAATTATATGTGTGTATATATATATATGT
>CAIGQW010000259.1:3612692-3641939 GCA_903798125.1 Danio choprae
CACACACACACACACACACACACACACACACATACACACACATTTAACATGTCTTGATAAATGTAGCCTCCTTAGGTCAAAAATACAATCATTCTGCAAAATATATT
The DNA here is from genome assembly GCA_903798125.1 of Danio choprae. Lineage (NCBI taxonomy): Eukaryota > Metazoa > Chordata > Actinopteri > Cypriniformes > Danionidae > Danio > Danio choprae. Next base: position 3,612,800 of record CAIGQW010000259.1, read on the forward strand.
TATATTTAAAAATATATAATTACTCTGCTTCTTTGAATTAATTTCGTTGAATTAATGTACAGTATTTAAGGAAAGTACATTATAAGTAACTATAATTAAATGACCTCAAAATGAAAAATAGTCCCTTTACATTTTCAGTGAGAAAAAAAATAATTAAAGTACTGTAACTAGTTACTTTGTAAGCTATTACACCCAACACTGGGTATGTGTTCCAACAACATTCAAGTCAGCCAATCAGATTTTAGAGGTTGAGCGTTGGAATTGAACAATTTTAGCAAAATTACTGATGCATGAATATTAGCATCCTTATGAGTAACAGCAGGTAAATGGTTATTTTCTGTTATCAATATTGTCTCAATAAGAAAATGTGTTCGGTTGATAAATTATGGATTATTTATGCACGCTGATTCACTTCAAATGTGCTGTTTTGATTGGTGCCTTCCACATGCATTTGATGGCCACTTTCGGCATTGGTTAAGAATGTACTCAACAGCGCTCAAATGTTAGCAGGAAAGCAACGTTTTTTTCAATTTCAGCATTTACTGGTACCATAGCCGGTACTTTTGACATCCCTTCTGCATTTAAATTGCTAAATAATTGTATACAGATAAATGCACATTCTCAATTCTGGCTCAATTCAAAACTCTTATTGGCTTACTTAATTCCTTCATCCTTCAAAGGCTGCATTTGAGGGCCATTTACATCACCAAGTTACAATGAAAGCGGTCCCAATCCAAATGTGTCCTTCCTTCTTTGTGGTAATGAAGGATTCAGTGAATAGATCCTTCATGGGCCAGACTATCCCAAGATTCACTGCATACTGGTGACAACAGAATGTTTTTTTTATTATTATTCTGATTATTTAATGTAAGAATTACATTTTATCTAAGCATATTTTTTTAAGCAAGCACATTTTTAAGAAGAGTTTTTCTATGTAGTTTATTTTTTTCTTTCTTTTTTATCAGTTTGTACATAAATCAAAATTGTGAACCTTCTTTGTTTTCGGATAATTTATTATTAGTTTAATAGCAATTTATTTTAAAAATTGCACAAAGGTGACAGTTATTCCTCATAGTTTTCTATCACTTTTATTAAGCGATGAGATCAGTCCTCTGTAGGTTGATGTTCAACCACTTTATTTTAACACTCAGTTCTGCCTCTCTGGACACACCAGAATTGGGACCAGCTGCAGTGTTGTATCGAGACAAGATGTGATAAGTTTTCAGCGACAAGCAATTTGTTTGTCCACACCAGATGCAACACAGCTATGAGATGTGACACAATCAAATATTGTAGATTGTATCTGAGATCATGTGATATTTTGTATGTTGTTGTTCCAGCTGCAACCTCATAGAAATAGAAAGATTCTTTGTGTTGCATGTCCCTGTTGTGACTGCTCTGGACAAAAACTCATTAATATGGAAAATGTTTTATCTTGTGTGTTTGGATTGAGGGGATTATGCCTATACTTTGGTTCTGAAACTAGGTCTTCTCTAGAATGATCATATTCCTAATGTTATCCTATTTGACTTTGCATATTATATTACCTGCTACTAAAAAGGACAAATGCTTTGGTATATGCCATCATACAGGAGAGGAAATGCATGCACAAAACAATTTTATTGGGTCCTCATGGGGAAATTATTATTTTTTTGACCGTGTAAATTAATGTTAACAACTAATCAATTTGAACACTAATGAACTGTTTATTTAATTAACTTCGAATTCATGCTTCCCATTTTCCATGAATCAAAGACCATTAAATTGCATTTAATGCCAAGTCACTTCTATGCCCCAGCTTTGTGTGTTTGTACAGGAAGAGCGAAAGCAAAGGGGAAAGATATACTTGAGGCTAATGAAGGTTTGGAGAAGACTGTTCTTATCTTGTCACGAGCAGAATTGTTTCTATGTGAGTGAGGGAGAGAAGCATCATTATGACCCAGTGTCCAGTCCATTGAGCCCTCCATTTATCTTTCATGTTCCCTCATTTCTTTTTATTCTCTGCTTTTTATCTCCCTGTCTTCTTCTTCTACCTCCAAAAATTCATTTATGACCTTCTCAACTCTCTCTCTCCAAAGGGTCTAGCGTCTTCCTCTCATGTTAAATCTGTCTGGCTTTGAAAAGAGTCCATTATTTGTTCCCTGTAGTCCACGGCGGAGGCCTTCAGATAGCGGGCAATTGAGTAACGGTGCTCTTAAACCCCACGCAAACATGGCCAGATCTGCCTGGCTCTACCACAGCCAATTACCAGCTTGCTTCTCAGAATGGATGACATGGAATATGAACAAACAGGAGAGATATTTACGTCTTTTATTCAATTGGGGGCTTTTTTTCCCCCCACATTGATTCATTTCTGTGGCTATGGTTGCGTTATTCTCGTAGCCCCTGGGCTCAGAGATGAGCCTTTCCAAAATGTCAATATACAAGCGCGTGAGCTTGTCTGATCGATTGTGCTTACTTGGCCTTGTGGAAAGATTCAAGATTAATTGGCTTGAATGTGAAGCATGCCTTTAAACTGGTGTCACCGGGGCTGTTTTTTTAAAAGAAGACACCCATGAAATGATGCTGTTGCGCTGTATGTTCATTGAGCTACACAAATGTTTGTTATTGTTTTTGATAATTGGGGAGTGCTGTCTCATTCCAAACACAACAAACTCTTGCAAAACAGTACTGTGGCAGTTATGCGTGGAGATTGTAAGGAATTTGACAATTATGATTCAGTCACTTTTAATAATTTTGAAGACGAAAAAAATAGGCAAAAGCAGGTTTTGCATTTGGTCCTCCTGTATGTTTAGATTCACCATAAAGAACTAATTCACAGAAGTCATCTATCCGGCAGTCTGTGGAATTACCCTGGTCATGCTGGATTATAGTAATTCATTAAAACAAACTGTTTATAAGAGTCATTTGTTCAGGAATTGGACTACTTCAGTCATTCTTTATGGCTCTGACTCATTTAAGAACCAGTTCATAAGAGTCATTTGTTCAGGAATCAAACTTACACTAGTCATTCTCCATGATTTTAATTCCCTTAAAAGAATCAGTTCATTATACAGTATGTCACCATATGTTTCTGATTCACTTAAAAGAATTGGTTTGTAAGGATAATTTGTTCAGAAATCATACAGTATTAGTCATGCTGTCTGGTTTTGATTTGCTTTAAAGGGACTGGTCTATGAGAGTCATTGGGAATGAGACTACCCTTTTGGTGTTGAATGCTTTTTGCTGCTGCTGTTGTTGTTGTTCATAAAGACTTGTTTGTTCATGAATTATTCAATCTTCTGTATGAACCGCCAACTTATCCAGCATATGTTTTACGCAGCGGATGCCCTTCCAGCTGCAACCCATCACTGGGAAACATTCACACACACTCATTCCCACACATACACTACCGACAATTTTAGCCTACCCAATTCATCTATACTGCATGTCTTTGGACTTGTGGGGGAAACTGGAGCACCCGGAGGAAACCCACGTGAACACGGGAGAACATGCAAACTGCACACAGAAACGCCAACTGACCCAGCCGAGGCTCGAACCAGCGACCTTCTTGCTGTAAGGCGATCGTGCTACCCACTGTGCCACTAACTGATAACACTGTGCAGTAATTCTTTGTCTTTGTAAGAAAGACTCTGTAAGATTAATTTGCTTAGGAATTATTCTACACCTGTCATACTGTGAGGTATTGATTCACTCAAAGTGACCAGTTAAAATAAGGATCTGTTCAGCTACAAGTTGATGCTGAATAGTTCGATTTTTAAGCCAAAGGTTTATTCAATTTGTTTTCCTCTCCAGAATTGTACTACATTACCCATGCTGTGTTGTTTTGCTTTACTATAAAGAACCAGTTCTTTTGTTTAGGAGTCATCCTACAGTGGTCATGTTGAATGGTTTTGATTAACTTAAGAGTGGTTCATTGAATTGCACTGGTTGCTCTGTCTGCCTTTGATTGATTATAAAAAGGAAAGGATTCTAGAAAGTCATCCATTGAGGAATTGAATAACATTGGTCACACTGCATAGTTTTGATTCTTTAACAACTAATTTATTTGGGAATCAGATTACACGCGTCATATGGCAAAAAAATATTATTATGAGAGTCATTTGTTTACCAAATTATTTTTAAATCATACTTTACAGTACTTAAGTATACAGCACTGTTTATTTATTTATTGTACTAGACATTAGAAATTACACTAGATTCTTCATCTTGCATGATTTTGATTCTCAATACAGATACCAGTTCAATTATTTGGTTCATATTATTATATACAAGAGTCCTTTATTTGGTAAATTAACTAGTCACACTGGGCAGACTGTGAGGATCTAATTCAAGAAATGGTTAATTTGGCAATTGATTCTCTAGAACAAACAGACTCCTGTGTTCAGGAATCAGACTGTACTGCTCTCTCTGTTTAGTGCTGTAGATTTACAGACGCATCTATCCATCCATTCATGAGTGATGAGAGAGGGAATTCAATGTGCCTTTTTAAACAGCATGTAATTCAATACTGTTCAATATCCCAGAGTGAGTTCCCACATTTGATGACACATATCCTTTTACAGTAAAACACATGTCCACTTCATGATATATAGGTTGGAAATAACCTAATGTAGCCTTACCAGCTTTGCCAGCGCTTTCTGAGGAAGTCCACCTTTTCCAAACCTCCTCCCTTTCTCTTCCATACCTCTCTCGGAGCATATCATGTTGGACACGCTCGGCTTGACACATAAGGATGTTATGTTTCCCTTCAGTGACCTCACACTCTTCAAGGCTATTGACAATGTTTTTCCACAGTGTTCTTGAGCAAGACCACAAAAGAGCCAGTCGGGGGGAATGCAAGCCGTGACACGCTCCGAGGTAAAAGGCTTTATTGATTGTAAACCACTCTCGTACAAGTGGAGCACGTGAACTAAAGCAGGACCGCGCTACGCCTGGTTCAACGTGGACGCTCAAGGCCGACTCATGAATGATGGAGGAACAAAACTACTCGTAATTTAGACCCAAAAATACCAAAAAAATCCACTTTCTGCTCTGCTGTCAGGGTTTTTTAATGGGTGCATGGAGCAATTTAGTTGGGCGGAAGTAAACACCAGGCATTATAAGCTAAAAGAAAAGGTCATCAAGGTCAAGGCTGCATCTTTCCACATCTCAGGCTGTTTTGTGTGTTTTTGTGTGCGTAAGTGCTATATCTAAGGCCTCACACACACACAAATTCATGTCAACGCCTATAGGCCTGTTAAATGGGCTCTAGGCTTTCACTCTTTCAGCATAATGGTTTCACTCTGTTAATCCCCCTCTTCTCATTTTCTTCACTTATCTCTCCTTCTTTGTCTTTCTGCACTATAAAAAATGCACACAATTCATTCATGTTGTCCCAACACAAATCCATCAAGTTAATGTAACTAATTCAAATAGATTGAACATAAAACAATTAAGTTTCCCAGTAAAAATATTCAGAATTGTGTTGTTTCAGCTTATTTTAAAGAAGTAGTTTGAACAAGCTGCAAGCTTTTTTTTTTTGAGTGTATATTCATGAACGCAAGAAGCCTTCCACATGATTACCTTCCCACCTCATGATGTTTTTGGTCCTGCCATCACTTCTGTCTTATTCCATCCCTTTTCGTCATAGTGTGTTATTTTTCTCTCTCTGAATGGCTTTGGTTTGCTCCATCCGTCTCTGTCTCTGTTATGACTCTGCCCCTCGTTTCTCATCTCCTTAGCAACGGACTCAGTAAACATCAAACCTTATTCCGTCCATCTTTCCGTCTTTTCATTTGCAGCCCTTCGCAACTGATTCAAAAGGAAAGCCAGTTTGGATCAATCCGAATCGACACACACAAACGCGCACACTCAAAGTGCTCACATACACCCTTCACATTTGATATGCTTTCAGGAGGCTGCACACAGAAATCCCTCTCTACTGTGTTTCCATAAACAGAGCGCAGCACAGACAGGCTGTCTGAGGTCTGATAAGGAGTCGTGAGAGAGGACACTGATGGGGAGAGAAAGAGAGGAGGAAGTTTTCCTGTGTTAGGCTAAAACGACAATGTGCAGCCTCCACCCTGTCATAAATAAGCCACATAAACACGGCAGAGAGAAATGCGCAGCCATGTAGAGGCGTTTGCAAAAAAATGCATCATAATTCTTCAGGCACACTAGGGTGTGTTTTTTTATGATTACTAGTGTTGTTTCTCTTTTTAACCTAGTTAAGGGGTTAGTTCTCCTATTATTAACTCGTGTTGTTCCAAAAGGGTTTTGTTGAGTTATAGTCTTATCAGTGTGATTGCAATAATTGATTGGCAAATGTTATTTAATATAATAAACTCTTCTCGCATTTCCGGGTTTCTCAGCAGGTGAAGAGTGCAGTTAATGGGAGAGTACCACAAATAATGTTTTTTTGCATTCCAATGTGCTCAAATAAAAAACTGATAGTGATTTCAAAATAGGAATAAAATTGTGTGAGACCGATAACGGCAGCAAGAATAGAGAACAATATCAATTTTACACTCATGTCTATAGACGCTTCATTAGAAACACATAACTATTTTTTTTAAATTTGATGCAAAGATGATATTTTGAGGAGTTAAGATGACCAATTCAATTCATCTTTATTTCTATAGCGCTTTTTTTGAAGCAGCTTATCATAGAAGTTCTAGTAAATTCAAATTAAAACTGCGTCAGTCCAGTTTCAAAGTTAAAGTTCATTTTAGTTCAGTTCAGTGTGGTTTAATTTTCACTGCTGAAAGTCCAAACACTGAAGAGCAAATCCATTGATCCATCGCACCACAAGTCCCAAACCAAGCAAGCCAGTAGCGACAGTGGCAAGGAACAAAACTTCACCAATTAATGAAAGTGAAGGAAAAAACCTTGAGAGAAACAAGGCTATGAGTCATCTATAGTATACTTATATACAGTAAAAGTTAGTATAGAATATTTTATAGTATAGATATTCATTCATGGTATAATCGTTACTATTGTCTTATATTAATATTTAGAGCTGATATGAATGTTTATTTTTTGTTAATTTCTGTTAAACAGCTAATTTAAAGTATTTAATTATACATGATAATCACATCATATGAAATAAGTTGTATGGACCTATTGTACTATAATTTTGGCATACTTTTTAAATCTAGAAACTCTCAATCTTTTTCATTGTAGTTGCATAGACCAGCCAGGGTATTCTTTAAAAAATTCTCCCCATTTCGTTGTTTCAGAGTTTTGTGTTCCAGCTTTGGGAACAACACGAGGAATAGCAAATGATGACATAGTTTATTTTAAACTTTCAGAAGCCTGCTGCACACATCAGCATCTCCTAACACAAAGCGGCCTCTGAGCAAAACATATGCCTCTCTTTCCAGCACAGTACAGATGTAGTATAAGAAAAAATAAAATAAACCAGAAATATAAAGTAACAATGAGACACAAGGAAAGAAAGTTACAGCACAAGGCTGATGTACATTTTTACTGGTTTGGTAATGCTCTGGTCTGATTATTATGCCTGTCAGCGAGGGTGAGGACTCAAACCCCTCTGTCTCTCAGTGCCGGGAGCACAGCCTGCAACATGCAGATAGTCGCAGCGAATGCGTGCGTTTCTCTGTGTGCGACGCCACCTTGTATACTCAATAATTAGCAGGCTCAGAATGGGTTTGATTGGCACGCGTTGTGAATGTTTCCCTTGGTTTGCCTTGTTTTATTGTGCATTGATGGAGAAGTGACATAAACTCGGAGTGAAAACCCTCCTCCTTTGCCACCCAAACAAACCTACACACTCACTGACAAAGGCACACCTGTATGACTCTTTGGATTGCATCGCAAATTTATCTCACTAAATTAGGTGAGCAGGTGGCTGATTTTGTGGAGAGAATTTGGGCAATAGGGCAGAGCGGAGAGAAGGAGGGGCTACAGACAAACAAGCCGCAAGGGAAGGAAAGAGAGGGATAGAGGAAGAGCAGATGGACGAATGATGAACTGAATAAATATGTGTCCACAGATCGGTGTGTTGGCTGTAAAGACTGCCTGAAGCAGCACTAGTACTGAGAGAGAGATACGAGCGCTCCCATACTCATCAATATGCTGCATCTGGAATTTAAACGAGCTTTTTTTTTGCATACCATATTTTTGCTTTATGAGGGAATCTGGATTATATTTCATCATCAAATTAGGAGGAAAAAAAGAAATTAGGTTTTGCATAATGACGTTTTTGGATTGTGGCTTTAAAACATGTTTTTCTTTCATTGTTTTGTTGCTGCAATGCACAAGTAATGAAAGTCATTGCATCTAGACAGAGTGTCTGCATCTAGAATACTTTCAGAGTTGATAGTGCAGTGTTATGCTTTATGAATACATTTCCCAGACATGTCAGCATTGATCTTTGACCTACTCTTCGTACTTAAATAGCAGTTGAAAAATGTTGCTTGGCTTATAGCCATTTGTATTTTTCAATTTTGAATGGCTTTTCCAAGGCAATATGAGATAAACATTGTCCATAGGATGTGCTCTTCACTACAGTAGATATGTAGACATACAGTTTCATGTGTTCAATGCTCATTTGACGTATTGATTGCATTTGAATAAATGTCACAGACTCTAACCACTCAAATTTATGCCCAAAATACTAATGAATAAAGATTTCTTTCTAGCTGGCTGTACTGCAAAATATTTCTTTGCTTATACAAAACACTGATTCAGAAACATAGTGTAACTTTTCTTCAAAATCCAAACACAGTTGCTGAATGCTCTTTCTGAAGGTTCACTCGAGACCGGGTTGAAAACTTACATTGTCAGGATGCTCAGGGCATGGAAAATGGAACTGTGTGAACACCACCATTGTAGAACATTTTGTTCACTTCAAGTTCAAGTGCAGATACACTTTTCAAAGGATGTTGGGAGCTGCTGTCAACTGTCAGAACGCCTGCTTCCACCCAAAGGGTCCACACAGGAGTTACTGACTTTCAAACCTGCAATGTAGGAGGTGTGTAAAAACAAATCTAAAGAAAATTATAACAACTAATCATTGGTTAATAGATGAATTAACATGCTAAACTAACAATAGATTGGTTTGCAAACTTCGCTTAAACTTCTATTTCTAAGTTATACAGTAAAGGCTGACTGGATTTAAAGGTGCCATATAATGAAAATCTGGATGTACCTTGGCATAGCTGAATAATAAGGCTTCAGTACATGGTAATGACATACCATGAACCAATCACCATTCTTTCCTTGTTCTCATGTAAATGATTTAGGGGTTCTGGCCTTATAAATTAGCATATATAAAATTTGGACAATTTTACATTAAAATGTTTTAATGAATTTCTTTTTATTATTATGCCTCAAAGTTGGTCAAATATGCATAATTAGTAAAAAATTGTTCATGTTCATGTATTACTTTTATAAAAAGGCCAGTAAAACGGTCATCCTAAGGAAATTTTATGCCATTGACAATGACATTTTTTGGTTAAGCTTATGAATTTGTGTAAGTATTATAGTAGCTACAGACATGCCAAAAAAATGGATCCAGTGCATGATTATCATAAAAAAAAATTATGTCAAAATAAAAATAGATAAGCAAAAAAGCTATATAAAAAAATAAACATAAAAATCTATCCCCTGCAGCTACATCAGTACATCTCTAGAGCATATATTAGTCTACTAAAGGCAACAACTTGAAACTTAATTCCCAGAGGAACGTTATTTATAAGATGCTCAGTCAAACCATATGCTACGAGGGGAGGTGTTTATTGTTTTTCTATGTATTTCTAATGGTACGAGCTCAGTGCCGCTCTACTGCAGCGTGCATCATCCCCAAAGACGTTAATTTTGCATGATGAGCGTGACACACATACATTCATGCACTCCTCTGTTGCTCTTCCTCCCAGTAATCTTCCCTCTCTCTCTCTTTCATCCTTGATTCTCCTCCTCCTCTGATTCCGTCAAAATAATAATAATAATAAATAAAAAATAAAAGCTTGACAGCCTGTGATGAGCAGGGTTGTGATATTAAGATTCTGCAGGGTATTTTTGTTAGGTAATGCACAGGCCCGTGGGAGTCTCAGACGAGTAAAGCTCGTCAACTTGAGGAAACTTTGTGATCCTTGCAAGTCCTCTTAGTCATTAGGCTGAACTTTTTTACTTTATTTACGACTGTGCAGTGGATTATCGCCTCCCTGTTTTTGCTCCGCTTGTTTTTACGGCAGTGGATATGATGGATGGGATAGCTTTAATCTTTCAGCAGTCTTTTTTCCCTCCTTTTAACGATGTAGAGTTGTTTCCATTTCGTCTGTTACGTAGTGATTTACAGTGCCTGAAGCCTTCAGCCGGGTGAGGGGTCGACCTCGCCACAGTCTGCTGTACTGCCACTGATGTGTTTATGATGATGTTTGCCCATTAAAAGCTGTATTTTAAAGTCTTGTCTTACTGCCCTTGAGGTGAATTAAAACCCAGGACTTTTGCCTTAGACTGAAATGATTTCGAATAGTGTCACAGTCCTTTATAAGATATGTTAGAACATATAATAGTTATCGCTCTCAAATTTGACCGGTCAGGATTGTTTATATTGCAGTTTCATTTTTTCCATTTCAAAATGCTTACAATTTTGTACTCTTATTAATATAGTTAATTAATGCACTTAATTTCAGAAGTATTTCTCCACTCCATTTTTCTGTTGGGATTTCAAAGCGTTATGAGCCACGACCAAACAAACTAGCTATGAAGAGAATCAGAGAAAGAAACATATGAAAACCAGACAAAAGACACTTCAAGACAAAAAGCAACAACTCATTTATTCACCTCTAAGAGCTTCCAAAACTTAATGAGTTGCTTTTTTCTGTTGAACACAATAGGATATATTTTGAGGAATGTTGGAAACTGGTAATTGTTAACATCCGTAGAACATCCGTAAAAACATGCTATAGAAGTCATTGGCTGTAATCAAATGTTGTTTCCAACATTTTTCAAAATCTCTTCTTTTGTGTTCAATAGAAGAATGAAACTCATACAAGTTGGTGATAAGTAAATTGTGAGTAAATGAGGACAGCTTTAAACGTTAACAGCTTTAATGAGGGAAATAACTACAATTCCATTAAGGACTGTGAACCAATAAAAATATTGAGAAATAAATATATGGTTGGCTTATATATGGTTGGCTGCACCTATAGAAACAAGCTCTTATTGCTGTAATGAATTTGATTTACAACATCTTCAGCATTGATGAAGTTCATTGCTACATTTCCAGACACTTCAACATTGATCTTTGATCTACTGACTAACTTTCTTTGTACAGTACTTATTGAAAACTCATAAAAATGCAGACTTGGTTGGCATAAGAGACTTTTTTTAAAGACATTCAAAAACCTCAACCCCAAACTCTCATAAAATACACCCTATAAAAAGCCTGACAACTAGTGGAGTAGGATTTTTGTTGTGGTAATTGGGAATTAGCTTGAGCTCAACCATAACAGTTTGCTCCTATTTTGCTTCGCTTAGTACTGATTACCCAACATAAGTGAAGTTTCTCAGTTTCTCCGAATGAGGCTCAGATGCAACTTGTGGTTCAATGGCGAAAGACGAGATTCCACCGTCTTGGAATGAGGCCTGACCTAGAGAAAGCCAATTTCCCCAGCTGTTATCTTGGGCACAGTTTGTTCATTTAGCTCTCGTATACTTTCGCCAAAGCTGTTAAGCAGCATCTGTCTACGTTTTTTGCTTTGCCTGATGTGCAGTAGTGCAGCACTTGCCTGATTCATCCATTTTTTTGTAGATTGCTGTATTTGTCTGAGTGTTTTTCATGTCTGCAGTGAGTGAAAAATAGCTGTGCATGAGAAGACGCTGCTCTACTGGTTCAACATGACGTCACACTCCATCAATTCAGAATCAGGATTACGTTTTCATAGGAAAAACGTGTGTAGTCGGGGTATCTCTTTTGCCTGTTAGCAGGTATGGAATGATGCTGTGTATCTTTATAATGTGAGATTAGTTCTTTTGACGTGCACGGTCCATTAAGTAGATATTTAATTTCATGTTTCTTCCACCATGCAAAAATCACTCACTGGACTGGTTTAAACGACCCTGATAAATGGCTTGAGGGCTTTGACTGTGTCTGGAAAACAACCTATTAAAACAGTCGTGGCAGAATGGGAGAGTGAATTGGACGTCATGCTATCCAGAAACAGAGGGCAGTAAATACTGAATGGCAGCACAGACTGGGGCTGCCGGGCTCTGATATGGTTTTGGTTGGCTTGGCTCATTCCCCAGGGGGTCAGAGATGGAGGTTAACCGTCTCGGGTCACCGGAGCAGGATTTTAGGGTAAGTTCAGGAAAGGAATCAGCCTCCTCTTGGCTCCAGGTTCTTCCTCTTTCACGGCTTTGAAAGCGTTCCAGACATTTTTTTGGCCTCTTTATACATATTCACTTTCTGATACTACATGCAAATGGATTTTTCTTCACTATCCTTCTGTATTAGACCTCTCTCTCTCTCTCTCTCTCTCTCTCTCTCTCTCTCTCTCTCTCTCTTTGTTAGCTGTTACTAAAGGGATAGTTCAGCCAAAAAATTAAAATTGTCATCATTTACTCACTGTGATGTCATTCCAAACTTCTAAAAAAGAAATAAAATATGGACAAACTCGACCACCATGGCCAACTTCTGGTCTGGCACACATTACATAATAGACAATTCATTTTTTAGTTGTTTTTGCAGATCCAAGCAAATAGTAGACATTTTTACAGTTTTATAGTCAACGATTTTTCATTTTTATAATCAAATTGACATTTCATTTCTAAAAAAATTGTTTCTTTAGTTTTAATTTTATGCATCTATTATAAAACAGTTATGAAATCCCTTTCATGCGAAGCACTTTGAATTACCATTGTTTATGAGATGTCCCGTGAACTTAAAATTAACATTTTTAGATGTTAGTTTCAGTCTGTCAGATTTAAAGATATGCTTAAGGATATTAAGGAGCTAGTGTGCTTCAGAACAGTGTCAAAATTCATATTTAGAAAATATATAAGTGATATAAACATCCAAAGCTTGCAGTTTGTCATTTCCGCCTACATCAATCAACAATTTTTTTCACATCACCTCATAGTTCAGTTTCTCATCAAATCTTGACAAATCAAATGCTCTCTAGTATGTGACATGCCCAACCCCCTTCAAGACACTTCTCATTTGCTTTTCATTTGATTTGCTTGAGCTCAACCCCTCTCACTGGCAGAGCTGTGATAAAAACGAAACGCTATTGGCTGTTATTAAAAGGGGAGGAGCTGCTACCTGTCCCGTCCCTCTCTTCATTTTTCAGTTGAGATTACAAAAAATGCACATTTCAAAGCACTTCACAGGATTTTAAATAAACCTCCCTTGCCTTGCTTTTAAAACAGATGAATTGTCAGTTGACACCTCTTTTCACATTAATAGCAATCTCCAGACTGCAAAATGATAGAAAATTGGCTTATTGTTATAGAAAACTATGCTGAATTGCATATAAATTGATGTTGACTTATGGTGAATCAACATAGTTTGCATCCAGGAGCCTTTAAGGCAAATCTGATAACACAAGGTCACAATGTGGGTTTCATGAGAGGTCATGGCCAGACTGTGAAGCAATTTCACACGGCAAATGTTCTGTTGCTGCTGCCCGTGATGTGAAAATCTGCTCTCTGCATGGGGCCTTATGTAAACAAATTGATCTGTTATAGACTATTACATGCTGAAGCTGTTTAAATATGCCAAGACATTCTTTACCGTCAGATTCGCAAATTAGAAGGCAAATGCCAGATAGTGCTTTTTTTAATTTCTGCTTGATCGTTTGGCTTTGATAATGCATGTCTTAATTCAGCCCTTTATTACTGATCACTTCTCTCATTAATGCCATTCTTTACTCTCATTATCAGTGTTTTATCTGGGACAGGCATAAATGAAGTTTGCTCTCGAATCCTTAGATGATTTATCGTCTTCAAATCCCTCGGGGACCCGTAATGAAATCAGTACTTTTCCTCCTTTGCCCAGAATACATATCATCACTATGTTATGCCATTTTAAAGGCAGAGAATAGAGCTCATGATAACTAGGGTTGGGTATTGTTTGGGGTTATTTCAATACTAAATCGATGCTTTTAAAATGGTTCCAGTGCCAAAACGGTGCCTGAACCGATAATTTTGTTTGTGCGACAAAAGATTATGGTGGATGACTCTAGAAAAACTTTATTTGACAAAAAATTTATTTGAATCATTTTAATTGAACAATTTAATTAAAGTTAGAAGTTTACATCAATATACGTAAATACAACATAACAAGAAATCCTAATCCAACCCAACTGCAAGTTTACTGGTTCAAATTTCAGCAATTTTTCAGCTCCTGATTTATTGCATGCCCAGCACAGGAGAAAACTCTCTCAGATAATGTTGATGAAGCTTGCACACACAGGTATGTGCTTGAAAGTGCAGACAATAGGGGAAGACTGTCCCGCCTTCCCCACCACCAAGCTACAGGGTCCTAATGTGACTGATGGTAAACCTTTGTATATCTCAATCTATTTAAGGGCATGTTAAGCGATAGAGGTGGCACTACTTTTAGAGGTTGTTGCCTGAAGTAACTCTTGGTCCTCATCCTCAAACAGCTCTATTAGGGTTGACTTCTTGGGACACAGAGACTGAAAAAGTAGTGTTTAGACAAACCTGCTTTAAATATGTATTCATTTTAAATATTCCAGTATTACTTACGTGTTCCACTGCCTACATTTATTTGTCCTCCTGATCATCATAAAATCCATTTTCCTCCATTGGAAGCTGCAGAAGAAATGTTGCAAATATAAACAGCAATACATTGTTGTAGAAACTATAATATGAGATAAATGGGAAGTAAGAGTAAGCATACCTGTTCTGTTACACTGCAAGCTGCTGCTTTTTTTAACCCACTCCAAGCATCAGCAGCAATGGCACATCCAAGATTGCCTTTGAAGCCAGCATCCATCAAAGTGGCCTCCTGGAGGAAGTTCTTAATGTCTTCATCCTGTAATAAAACATGACAAACTGTTTAGTCTCTAACAGTTAAAATAATGTAACTTGCCTTCTGTTTTTTTTAAGCATAAGCTCTTGAAAATAGCCCCCCCCCCCCTTACACGCAACTTTAGTAAAGCATCTGCTGCACGTTGCTGACTCTGAATCATTGCTGGTAAAATACAGCCACACTTTAGAACGCTTAGTTTTTGGCATTTTAACTTAAGCAATTGTGATGGAACGCAATGATGCGTGCTGATGAATTGAAGTGAGTTGCTCACTGAGCCGGAAGCGCTGTACTGCATGGGTTACCTTCTATACGTTGCTATAAGCAACAAGAACACGCGCTGAACAGCGGCAACGACAGCGGAGTCCGTATCAGTCATAGTTGTTTAGAATTAAATGTTTAGAGATGGTGTGACACAACACGCACCCATGTGTGCCTTTGATGGACTCCCTAAAGCTTCTTACGTCCTTGTCGCAGCACCAGTGGCACCGAAATTAGGCACCGAAATTCGTATGCTGATTCGGTCTGGTCCATACCTGTTACACAAGTACCGGTTTAGTATTGGCACAGGGTTTTGGTACCCAACCCTAATGATAACCGCATTCATACACAAAGCTCTTGAATTTCAACCTGGCTTAATGTCCTTGAAATTCCCATGAATGCTTCTTGACATTAGCATGGGGAGGCAGGCTATACTCATTCTGCTCATGATCTGTTTTTGTTCTCCGGTCTCCGCTGACCCATCATTCCTCAGACTATTGGCATTAGATCAGAGTTCATTAAGAAGCCTCCGCTACCAAGCATTTATTGATTAGCTAAGTGATTCGTTATCTTAAGTAACAGCTTCTCGATGGTCGGTCAGAGATATTGCCGCCCCATCCGTGCTCTTCTCGCGATTGTCTTAATGACCCCATTCAGATAATTAGCTTTTCAAATGTTAGTAATTACATTGACGGTGGTAGCTCTGTACTGTAGAGGCACGTCAATGCTATCGTTGTTGTCTTTGCTTGGGCCAATTATTGCTTTTATTTAGTGTTTATTTTTCTAATTGCTGAAAGTAAAGGGTTTAGTATGTTAATTCATACACACAAAGTACACATTGAAGTGCTTTGTTGTTTTTTTTACATTTATGGCTGAATGGTGGCATTCTTTCCAGGACTTTCGGTTTATAATTCATGCATATATATTCTTTGGTCAAAGGGAATCTATTACACGAAACATTCACAATCATTTTAGTCAGAGTCCTGAACAAAAGATGTAATTGAACCAATGACTTTTCTCAATGAAGAGCTGATTTATTTCAGTGAGTCAACCACATACAGCCAGTGTATCTCATATGAATAACAATTAAGGCATGTAAACAGGGCTCTAGACTAACTTTATTTCATTAGAAAAAAACTGTTGCCCCTTATGGAACATTTTAGGAGGCCAAGCTAAAAAAATTTAAGGGCACATGACCATCATTTAAATATTTCAACTGCATTGCTGAAAAATGCTTTGCCATTTAAATAGTCTTGAATTAATGTCAATTCTGATTTGAAAATACCACATTTCTGACACAATACCATGGTTATGTTAGTGTTACTACAGAAAAACCACAGTAAATGTTATTGATTTGTGGTTTGAAATGCCTTTTAATGTGATCGTTGTTTTCTGGAAGTGCTGTTTAGAATGACAACTCTAATAATTTTTTTCTTTTGTGCACAATATGTAATTTTTCATTGCTAGACAGTGCATATTCACAGCCAACAAACCCATAGTTGATGAAGTGACCGAGTGTGGAATCATGGGAGTTGTTGTCTTCACACACAACGCAAAACAAATGAAAGCATCTATGGTGATTCCCTGCTCTCTATAAAACCCAACCTGAAACCAAGGGTGTGTGACATTAGCGTGACAATATAGAACATGGTCTATGTCACTAGTTAAAATGACTTATTTCTCTGGATTTGGACATTCATTAAAAAAATTGGGATAATGTAAGTGTATCAGCAAAATGTATGTAAGTCAGCAAAATATAAAACAGTTCCATTGTGTTTTATAAATTTTAATGAAAATAAAACTTACATAGTTTGCCCTTAACAATGACAAAAATATCTGTATGAAAATATTATAGCTTTTAATATGAGCCTTTTTTATTAGGGTGGTGCTGAGTGTAATTATGATGTAAATTATGTGACCAATCATGACGCTGCCACACAGCATTTGCCATAATTAAAAGTGGGATGGTGTATATAATATCCAAGCTTGTATTTACCTCACTCCCCTGCATCTGTTTAGCTTGCTGTGCCTTGAAACCCTATAGCTCAGAGTTTCTAATTATGCTAATTAAATGCGTGAGGCCTGGCGCATACTCGTAAATGATTAATTGTAGCAAGACAATAGAATCACTGATACCAACTTATGGCAGCGTCTTCTAGTTTTGAGCTATCCTGTTCTGTCTGCCTTCGTTCCCCATTTGGCCCTCTTTTAATCTTCTTTCCTTTTCTTCTTCTTCGTGTAAGCCTATTGTTGGGCATAATTTGCTGCATTGGGTGCTGAACCATTAGTGTGTGGGGCGGCCTTGTTCAGACTTCAATAGGAGGAATTCTAGAAATGTCCTGGAAAGATAGTTAGCCCTGATAACGCGTCACAAGTCGTTTCACTATAGAACAGACCCACAATAGATGTAGTTGTGTGTGTACATGTACATGTGTGCGTTTTGGACAGCAAGGCCACGCTTTGACAAATGAGAGCTGGCTGTTTCGCATTGTGCAACTCAATTGGCGCTTAGCCACAGGAAAATGAGAAGGGCTTTTTTTTTTTTTTGAATAAAGAAATTGAGGCTGTCGGATTTTAATACATGTACGTGTCGTCTTAACGCTTCGCCGCTGAAAAGCTCAAGCGAAGCTGATTTGTTTATGTTTGCACTGTGACTGTAACAAACTGCATTTCCACTAAAGTTTCAAAGCAAATGTTCTCAGCTTGTTAACACTCGAGCTGAGAGGTAGCTGAGCACCATTCATGCTTATATTGAGTTTCATGCTATTGAAACCACTGACCGCTGTGGAAAATATATCAGAAACATGACAACTGGGCATGTCATTTCGCAGGTTTTCCAGTCATTCTTTTATACAAAATACAACAGTTCATTGAAGGTATGTGCCTTTTTATAATAATTCTGGATTTCTATTATTGACCTGCATTTTCTGTTGAGAATGGTTTTCTGTTATGTTGTTATCTGTTCCTCTGACTTACTCAAAACCTGCTAGATACATTTTATTGAAGGCCTTAAGAGACATTTCACACCAAAATGAAAGTTCCCAATATAGGGTTGCACGATATTGGAAAAATCTAACATTGCACTATTTTAGTAGTCTGCGGGAAATATTGCGATATGAATACAATTTCACCAGATGACTCTTGATTCGGAAAGAATTGATCATTTTAGAATGATTGGGATGATTCTGCAGTGGGAGTGCATCTGCATAAAATTATAGATAAATACAATAAAGAAAAGTTACACTGGTTAGCACTGTCGCCTCACAGTAAGAAGGTCGCTGGTTCGAGTCACAGCTTGGCCAGTTGGCATTTATGTGTGGAGTTTGCATGTTCTCCCGGTGCTCCAGTCTCCCCCACAATCCAAAAACATGTGCTATAAGTGAATTGGATAAGCTATTTAGATTAGTGTATGAGTATGTGTGAATGAGTGTATGGGTGTTTCCCAGTAATGTGTTGCGGCTGGAAGGGCATCCGCTGCATAAAACATATGCTGGAATAGTTAACGGTTCATTCAGCTGTGGGGACCCAAATAAATAATGGACTAAGGCGAAGGAAAATTAATAAATGAATGAATCATGGGCCTCAAAAACACATGCAAAGGATAATTTATAATACAGACTCAACATCGCAAATCTTGCAATGTGACTATTGCGAATGATCACATTGCGATATTGATGCTGAAACAATATATTGTGCAGCCCTATTCAATTATATGTTCTGCCTTTTTTCAATCATGTACTGTACACGTACCTTTCTTCCTTCTCCAAAGGACAAAATCATTATTCTATTCAAAGAATGAAAGTCAGTAGGTTCCCGTGTTGTTTTGGTTCCCATTCACATTGCTTGTATGGACAAAACTGTGTATGGACATTGGAAACTTTAAAATATCTTGTTGTGTTTCACAGAAGTTATACAGGTATGACACCACATGCGAATCTGATGCTATTTTTCATGGAATACAATTGAAGTGTATTATTTTACATGTGTTTTCTGAGCTATTAAATTGGTATTGAATGTCTCTTGAACCAGAAAGTGATACACTCAGTCATACATGTATCATCTGTCCATTGAAATCCCCTTTTCAGACAGTACCATTAAGTCAGACTATTACAGACTATGCTGTTGTGACAGTTCTCTAGAGCTTCCCTGCGCCTCTCTGAAGTGCAGAGGTAATTTTCCACATAGATTGCATTGCTCTTTAATTTGAGTGACATTTGTGTTTCCATCACGTCTTCTCTCTCTTTTCTGCTGTCTTTTTCATAGATGCCAGAAGTCCTGAAAAAAAAAATACAATACCTGCCTATTTTCAGGGATTCAATTTAAAGTCAATCTCTACTTTCAGTAACTTTCTCAAGTACAAATATATATGCAGCCACACATATAAGCTCTGAAATAGAAAAAAAGGTGTCTTCAGTAGACAGTTTTTGAGAATGTTAGATTCCTGTAGTCTCAGCCTCATTCATCATGGCTACATACCATTGGCTGAACTTCTGATGCATAAGGCGCACAAAAATGAAGAAAACACTTCTGGAGCTTCAAAGCCATCATCTGATTCGGTTGAATTTGACAGTATGGTTTGTCTGAAAACAAAACCATCAGTATGCCAAACCCTCTCATGGAAAGAGAAAGCCATTGTGTTTACAACTGAGACAGTGAGCGCTTATCAGTATCAACTTATTGTTTTTGTTTTTTTAAGTATGTGGTGTTTATGGCATAGGTTCTGTAAAAGTCTTCCAAAAGTCTAGTCTGTTATTGAAAGGACACTAACTTTGTTTTTCATGCGCCTAAATATAGTGCTGAACAAATAAAACTGTTACTGGTTGCTTCACATATCAGTCAGGTGGTGTTTTGGGCAGTTCTTGGCTAATGAATTCTCCATAACTGTCAATCCTCCCGTTTTTGCCAGGAGTCTCATATATTTTAACATTCTATCCCACTATCATCATGTTTAAGCATTTTCCTGTATTTCTCCTGTAAAGTATAGCATCAAAGCTGATCTCAAATGTGAAATAATTGCATGAGGTGTTCAAGAGAATTATGCTTTTGCTTTATTATGGCTTGAAAGAATGTTGAAATTAATATTAAAATGGCCGCATTCACTTTATTTCCATTAAAGTTGTGTGTCGACCGTCGCCCTTCATATACAGCCTCTGAATCAGTCCAGTCATGGTGCTGACTGACAGACACGCTTCGTAGTGATAAACACACTGTTCCCAAATCAGCTTCTGTACACGACATTTAAAGAGGAGCGAAAGTGAACACTTTTGGATTTGGGTGGGTTTTTCAACTGACAAATACACTTAATGATATGTAATCATGTCCGTATTGGCGTGTTTTATTTTAAACACAAATATTTTTGTTTTAAATGAGCATTGAACAGTTACAAAAGTAATCAGATGCTTTCATTATAGATCTGCGGATTCTTAAAGTGACACCTTTGTTATTAAACAAAACAGTGGATCAAAATGAGAGATTCGCTGCTCTTCACTAAATAACTATAGTAACTTTAATCAGTACTTAATACAGTGAATAAAAAGTAAACGAGATTTTATGACTTGATTTATTTTCTGTATAGGCCGTTGATTTATAATAGGCTAAATCTTTTATTTTGTTTTAAATTTTCATATCCGGTATTTTTATATCCCAAAGTTGACAGTTGTGGAAATCTGTGATGGAGTTCAGACCATTACAGTATGTTGTCAGTCAATGCAAAACTAGCGTAACTAGCTATCTGAAGGTCATGAGTTTGAATCCCTGGGAAAGCATAAACAGATTTTATAAAATGCATGCTACCAGTACAGTGTAAGTCACTTTGGATAAAAGAATCTGTCAAATGGATAAATATAAACATATAGCATTGGCAGTCCACCGAATGCATTATGGCAGGTAAAGATACTTTCAAGTTGAGGACTGCTGTCAAGAAATATTGCTCATAGGGCTGTTTATCATTCAGTACTGAGAAGGGAATAAATAGTTTTTGACAGTTAAAAATCATTTCTTTTACTCACCCCTATGTCGTTCCAAATCTGCAACACTTCAGTTCATCCTCAGAATACAAATATAGTTATTTTAAATGCAATTTCAGTGAGAGATTTCTCTCTCTCTCTCTCTCTCTCTCTCCATCGAAAGTCTGTTCGCACAGATACCTGAAACTTCAAAGGAGATCAAAAAATTTCATAGAGAGATCAACAAATAAATCCATATGAATCAAGCAGATTTATCTAACTTTTAAACTTCTGTTGATTTATTGCTCAGAACAAAGAGTTCTAGAGAATCAAGAGTTCTGTTGGTTGTTTTTGGTTCTGAACCACAGCATGTTTGCATCATCAGAGTGGCAGCAGTTTACCATTGTTGCTAGGTAACGTGCAAAAGGTGATGAAATGAAAGAACGTTTTCTCGTTTCAGTCTTTTTGGTCTTTGGAAACAAAACTACATTTTAAAGAGTCAATACAGAACAGCACATTGCAATTCCTAGTATCTAATGTAATGCAAATATTCAAAAGAACATGGGAGATTATTTCTGCTAGCAGATATGAGGTATAGATTCCCTGAGCTTGCAGCGTGTCAGTCATGCTTGTGAAGAAATCGAGTGAGTAAAAGCATAAATACACCAATTGACCAGTAATCAATTGCAGCTCATTTCCATGATTATGGATTGCTATGCTGCAAGAACAGCACCTGACCTTTTTAGGCAGACTCTTAATATGATGAAGCATTTTAGTTTTTTTTTATTGTATTGATATTGATCAGCAAAAGTGAGCTCAACAATACCAGCTAGATGCTTAAGAACGTCAAGCAAACTTTATTACTCTTATCTGTCTAAATTTAAATGCAGACAAAATTGTTCCCAGATCAGTAAAATACATGCCTCAGCCAAAATTTGAAATTTGTTGCTCCGGGTACTTTTCTTTGTACATTTCAGGTCACCAATCCACTAGAGGGCGCTGTCAAATTTTTTGCAGATCTCAAATGCGTTACTTAGGGTATGTTTTGTCGTGCATTTTAGATACACATCCTTCTTGTACATGTCCACAAGAAGGTGGGGCTTGTCATAAAGATCATCTAGCGAACCACTGACTTAAACAAAACCAATAGGGTTTTCAAAACACACAGTTTAACTTTGATTTGACTTTACTTTTAACTCTTTTGTGGAGCCATGCTTCACAAGTCTTAAACCAGAGCAATATGCGTCTCAAATACAACATGCAAAGTGAGTTTCCAAGAAAACTGACCATGATGGAAAATTTGTCCATATGGAGATAGGTGAGACAAACGTATTCCAATGCAAATGAAAGACACAGTTAAGTTGTTTTTTGGTATTCTTTTTATTTTACATGAAAGTAATCCTTTATTTGTTAATAATATAGCCCCGTAAATATCATTAGTGTGAAAAGGAACAAAAATTGTTGGCCCTATACTGCTCCATACTGTTCATTTTACCTAGAAATCTTTAAGTACAAATGTTTCACAACAATGTAGACTGAGGCATGTATTTCCAGTGACCCTGTGTTGGCACAATCACTTGTGTGTTTCACATGTGCTCCACATATTTCACATGTGATTTTACCATGTGATTGCTCATGTAAAGCTCATGTGTTTTTGTTTTTTTTTCTGTAGTGGTTTATATGTGAATGAAAGCCTAAATTAAATCTTATAAAGGGATCATGGCTCCTCAGAAGACTTAGATTAAACCGTTCAGTTCATATGGATTTATTTATCGATCTCTTTATGAGCTTTTTGAAGCGGCAGAATTTTTAAGGGAATAGACCCAGACAGAAATCTCTTTCATATGTATTTAAAGCCAATATTGTTTAAAATTTGATCACGTCATTTGCAAAGCATCACGGCATTGTAAGTCCATCCCTCATTAAATCTGCTACACAGCCAGTCTACTAGTTTTGCATCTTTTTATGCAATTTCCAAATACTTTGTTTTCTTCCAATCAGATTTGTGATCCTGTGATAATCCTGTCAGCTGTTTAATTTAACTCATCAAAACTCATTTACAAAATACTCTTTAAAGGCTTCTACAGCATACTGTATATCCTACGTAGAACATTTCAAATCATTCATTTCTATGTCTATATTGGTTCCGATCCTTCATGGCAGCTTGCTAACGCGATTTAAAATAGGCACGCTTTGTAATTTTATAAAAGTGTATTTTTTCATGTATTTCATGATCTACGTCTGTTTATTTTATTTGTGTGTGTATGAGACGTTGTATTTAATATGTGTGTATTTACATATTTGTAATTGTACCTTGGCACTTTGTTGAATTGCAGTTGTTTTATTTTGCTTTCTTTAAATAAGCCCCTTGGGTTTCTGCCTCTCCATGCGCAATAAGGCTTGTGCTTTTCCGTTTTATTTTATACATTTTTATTTTTTGCTCAAATGAATAAAACTAATAAATAGGGCTGGGGGATATGACCACAATCTCTTATCTCATATCCTGATAAAGATATACATTATCATTTTTGTAAATTCAATTAATTAATAGTTTATATATAAATTGACCATGTGTATAGGACTATTTCTTTTTACATTTTAAAGTATATAGTCATTCAATTCTACTCATTCATATGTGCTCATATTTTTCACATGTTTGATTGAAAATGAAGAAAGATAAGACAAACATTAATAAAATATAAAACATTTTTCAAAAGCGAATGATTCAAAAATACCGCTAAATTAAATGCAAAATGTAAACAGTGTTCTTTCAAGATTGCAACTTTCTCACAATGCTGTTATTCATGTTTCTGTCTGCATCCCCATAAGGGTGTGTAATATTGTGCTCATGTAAAGCATGAAAAAGTATTAAGGTAAAGACAATATTTTGTGACACCACGAAATAAACGATATGAAATGGTAGACTTTTTATTTTGTCCATACTGCACAGCCCTACTAATAAAAAAAAATAACTAGGTTTTTAAACAGAGCCTCACACACACACACATGCTTTGGCCTCCTCCTCTTTTTTCTAGCTCTGTGTGAAGCCCTTTTGTTAGCTGACCGGCCAGTTCATTCCTGGGTGCCGTGTCTTGGATGACACTTCTGTGACACATCAAACAGACCTTTATTACAGACTGACACGAATTCTGTTGGTCGATGACTTAATTGCTGATCTTAATCTCTGGGCTGATGATAGAGATGCTTCAGAATCCTTTAGAGTCTAAGCGAATGTGAACAGAAATGTGCATGTTGCCAGATCCTCACCTGGCTCTTTTCTGCATATTTTTCTAGTGCCGGGGCTCTACTAGCATGATGACCGTGACCAAACCTTTCATCAGGCTCTTCTGGCTCCTGCGGCTGGTGTGTGCGGTTTTCCCTGAAGAACCGGGACCTCTGAACTTCATCCCCACTGAAGGTAATGATGGCTCAGTTTCGTGTGCAGTCAGTCAGGATCAGGGCTGCATGCCGACTGCTCTGTCAGCCTCTCCGCTTTCACTTTCTTATGCAGAGCGGGCATGTGATTGATCACCGATCGCTAATATTGATCCCAGGCATCCCAGTTTAAGTCATGCAGGTCTATCTAAGCTGAAAGATGAGAAAAGTGAGGCGGTTTATAAGGCTCAGGGTAGGGAGGATTAAGAGACGAGGAGCTTATCACATATTGAAAGAGGAGAACTTATAGATGAGAGTAACAAACAGGGGTGTAAAGTGTGCAAGAATTTATACTTTATTACAGTAGTTTAAGCATTATTTAAGGGCAATTCTAGATTTCACTTATGAAATTTCCCATTTAAAGCAGTAAATGTGAAAGCATTGAATAAGAACAGGGGAGTTCAGTGTTGTTGCACACGTAGTAAACTCATAAAAGATCATTGTAGCTGTAAACGTTTCTATTTATAATTTATTTATTCATTTATTATTATAATTATTATCATTATTGTTGTTATTTGTTATATATATATTTTTT
Organism: Danio choprae; assembly: GCA_903798125.1. Lineage (NCBI taxonomy): Eukaryota > Metazoa > Chordata > Actinopteri > Cypriniformes > Danionidae > Danio > Danio choprae. The sequence continues at coordinate 3,637,977 of CAIGQW010000259.1, forward strand.
TTTGTTATTATTATTATTATTATTATTATTTTATTTATTTAACTTTTTACTTTTGTTCCTGGTTTTGCCTTCATGCTTTTTACTTCCAAGATAAAATACAAATACTTCCATAATAAATATCAAACACTTTTATAATTGTACATTTGTTCAATATTTAGTTGAATTTAAACACACAAGTAACAGTTTAAAGAAACAAGATAATTCCTTAAGACGTATTTTTTTTCATACAGACAAAAATACTGAAGTGTTATAATTACATGTTATAATTACATTGTTATATTAATAACTTATTTATAACTTGTTATAAACTTAATTATAAGTATATTGAAATTCTAAAATACATTTTGAAATACCTTTTATACATTTCTATTTCTAATTTTACTTAATTTCTCCCTTATTTCCAAGGACAATTCCATTCAAATATCATATAGCATATATACATCAGGATAAACATTAATAAAAATAATAATAATAAAATAAGAAATAAAATAGTAATAAACATTTCACATAATGTCAGTTAACATGTTTCAATATAATCTATCAGTTAATTTGACACCTCTGCTAACTACACTACTTAACTATAGGATAGGGAGACAGATGCAACAGGACAGACTTTATCTGTGAAAAGCACTGAAGAGCAACCACAGGCAGCTGTCGACATTTTTATCTCAAGTGTGACTTGCGAGTGATGGAGCGCCTCTCGCCTTAACGGATCACCTCACCCACACCCAGAAGTGCAATGAAGAGATGATACAACCCTCTGTCAACCCTTTCCCTTTATCACTCACTGTCTCCTCTCCTTGTTCCTCAGTGGTAAGAAGGTATCCTGTGTTTCTTGGACGACCCCATCGCTCAACCCTCAGACAGGAGCCCTTACACATACAGAGGATCCTGCAGGTCAACCGTACCCTTTACATCGGAGCCAGGTAGGACAGTGAAACAATGCTGATTAGCATGTGCGCAGCCTGTAATTTCTTCCTCGTCTGTAATTACCCTCACGGAGATGTGTGTTTAAGTAAATTGTGTGACATTCAAAAACAATCTCTTCAGGGATCAAGAGTCTGAATCGCTGCTGCTTGTAGATGGCAATTAAATCACTTTCAAAGCTGTTCAAAGGGATAATTCACCTAAAAATGAGCATTCTGCCATCATCAACTAGTTTGTGTATAGGGTTTTTCACAATGCATATTGTTTTAAAGCAGAAAGCTGTTATTTTAATAGCAACATTTGCATAGACACCTTTTGTTTCATTGAGAATGAAATCATTCTGAATGTAGTGTTTACTTAAATGCTAAAAAACATTGTGCATTGCTTATGTCACAAGCTTCAAATCTGATTGGACTTTTTGACATCCGTACACTGCACAGATATAAAGAGATTTTCTAGTGGTTTACGACAAGCAATAAAAGGTTTTAAAAAGAAGACTTACTGTTATCTTTTTCAGGTCCTAATCAGGAAATGATGGGCACAGAATGTAATTTATGACACTATGTTGCATTTAATATGCTAACTATGTTTCAGTTGTAGTAAAATGTAAATTGATAAATATAAATAATAATGACATTTTTAGTCCAAAATGTTTTTTTATGAAGCATGCTGGCTTTCTCATTGGCGTGGTTTACCGAGCTGTAAGATAATTCCTTAAGGCATATATTTTTTTGTACAGACTTAAACTTGTTATAAACTTAATTATAATTATATTGAAATTCTAATATACATTTTGAAATACCTTTTATACATTTCTATTTCTAATTTTGCTTAATTGCTTCCTTCCTTCCAAGGACAATTCCATTTAAATATCATATAGCATATATAAATCAGGATAAACATTTTTAAATTAATAATAATAAAAACAAATAAATAATAAACATTTCACATAAAAAATAATGCTATAAATAATAATGTTGTTTTTAGTCCAAAATGTCTCTTTATAAAGCATGCTGGCTTTCTCATTGGTGTGGTTTACCGAGCTGTAAAAGTAAAGCTTGGACACCTGTAGACTTTTTAGGAGTTTGGACCTTTGATGAGGTCATGAGGTCAATGATGTTTTTGCTTTCGTGCATTTTTTGTGCCTACCTCTCAAGAGCCGAGTTAGCAATAGATAAACAAAAATAAAACCTTCATTAGGTGTGGCCCTTTAGAAAAATAAGCATTTTGTGAAAATTTTGCAGCATACTTCCCAAAAAATGTCTGGCACGTCCACCGGTAGAGTGGGAAACATGTGGTGATAGTTACCAAAAGATGTAGGGGTCCGGAGGGGAGGCGTCTTATTCTAATAAAGACCCCCATACCGTGTCAGGAAATGACCTGCCCGCTCGACCGTGTCGAAAATTAAACCTCAAAAATAAATATCATGAAACACCATATAATTCAATACACCCAGACTGGGCTCTCTCATAAAAAAGGGCAACAATCTTTGGCCTAAAGAAGCTCAAGCGACTGTTTTAAGCACGCTTTCCAACATGGTGCCACTGTGGCCAGCGTAATTCGATAAAACTCAAGCCCCACTGTGTGCAGTCAGCAAACTGTATGTACCCATCAGTGTCTGAAGTAAATGGAGGTGTTTGCTGTAGCCAACAGAAAATGACCTCTGTGGAAAAGGAGATTTATTTAGCCGGTGACTCGAGAGGGAGCATTGAACAACAGCAGCAACATTGAGTGAAGTAAAAAAAGGAAATACTGCGTAGGAGAGAGAGAGAGAGTCAGTGAAGTTTCGAGTCAAGGATATAGACATCCTGGATTGACTGAATAACGGCATGCTTGAGTGTGATAAGGAGTGCAGGCGGGCTAAATCCTGTTAGCATTAGCATAACCGCTCAAGTCCGTAGCCCTGAGAAAGCGGCCAACTTCAACCCCCTTCACAGTATTACCTTGCCAACACCTGGTCAGGGATGAGAGGACTGAAGTATTTTATTAAACACGCTCAGTTTCCTCCAGAAATGTCTTCTGGACTCCCACGCAAGTGACTGCAAACTAGGCCCAGACATGTTGTGAGGGGAAAAAATCTGACCGAGGCATAAATAAATACATCTATAAGACAAATGAGGTGTTTCTATTGTGATCTATGTAAATAATTAACGCTGCGAGTAACTAGAGGAGCGAGACTTAGATTGCCAGCGGCGACCTGGTTAAGTCACATTAAATCAAGCCTCAGTCACCTCGTAGTGTCTGACCTCATCGAGGGGTCAAGTCTTTCAATTAGGCTCAGGAGTGAAACTCGACACATTCCAGCCTCGAACCTGTCACTAACGGTGCCGGACAGGTTCCGGCTGACCTCTGAGGTCATGGAAACACGGCCCGACTGACGCACGACCTCCACTGGTGCAGAGAAATGAAGGCTTCAGCTGCCGTCCGAGAACAGGAAAAATGGCGTGAGAGACCTCCCGTTGCACAGTAATCGGCAGATACACTTTTTCTTTTAGCTGTCTCCTTCATGGCCTGATGTTAAATATAGTCAGCCCCCCCCCATGAGAGATCTTGAGTCTCTCAGGCCCCTCAGTATGGTTATAAATTTTTAGCACCGAATGAGGGCATAGCATTGTACCAAACACACAATGCTGCATAATACATTCCTCGGCATTCCGGCTTGGACTAATAAAATATACAATGAATGCAATGTACGTCGCTTTGGATAAGTGTCTGCCAAATGCATAAATGTAATTTAATGTAATAATACAGGAAAGGTGGCCAAAGGCACTCCATCATTCAGACAATCCAGATGGAAAGACAGAGAGAGTGAGGTGAAATCTAATAGCGAATGCTAGGGAGAAATATGTGGTAAGAAAATCATAACTATATGAAACTAAGAAGAAAATCACAATGCTTTGCTGTGCATGACTGCTGAGCAGTTTATAAGATGAGCTGTATGATTGCGCACTGGCGAAAGTCAAAATAACCAATGCCAGGTCTCTGGTATAAATTGGGTTTCATTTGTTATCTGCCATGTAAAATTTGCAATCGCAA
>CAIGQW010000259.1:3641949-3655937 GCA_903798125.1 Danio choprae
GATGGATGGATGGATGGATGGATGGATGGATGGATGGATGGATGGATCAGTTGCATTAACGTATTGATAGATCAACTGATTGTTGGATGGTTGAGTGTATGGATGTATCGACAGATGGATGAAATGATTGATTGAATGAATTGGATGGATGAACCAGTGGATGGAAGGATCATCAATCAATCTTTGAATCAATCAATCAATAAATCAATCAATCAGTCAAATATCTGTCCATCCATCTGTCATTCGATTTCTCATTCATCCATTAACCAATCAATTTGTCCATCCCTCTATTCATCAGTCAATGAATCCATCCGTCCGTTTTCCATCTATCAAACAAATGATTGATACATGCATCATTAAATCAATCCATCCTTCTCTCCACAAATCATTTTGGATCAATAAATTGATGTCAGTATATTTAAAGGGATAGTTCACCCAAAAAAAGGAAATTCTGCAATCATTTACTCTTCTATTGTTCAAAACTTATTTGAGTTTTTTGAAGAATGCTGGTTATTGGCACCAATTGACTTCCATTGTAATACATTTTTCCTAATATGGGAATTGATAGGTGTCAGCTACCAGCATTCTTCAAAATATCTTTTTTTGTTTGTTTCAACAGAAGAAAGAAACTCATGTAGGTTTATATATATTGTTTTTATGCATTTGTTGAAGTCAGTGTTGGCTACTTGGCTTTTCTAATCAGCATTTTTATGTCATAACTCTGAATTCACGCAAAAATATGTAGATGCAAACCTATTTATTTGTTCTCACGGCACACTGTCCAAGACGAGTTACATGGTGAATTTTTGACAGAAGATAAGTTTGTGTACAAGATGAAGTAACAGAACAAAAGGCAAACAGAGAGACTGATAAAGAAAGAGTTTTTACTGGCTCTATTGTCAATGATCTGCATGTCTTGTTCAAACCATCTGTGCTATTTGGTAACCTTGTGAAACTATAAAGCCAGTTATTATGTTCATGTAAAAGTGAAGGTTCAGTCGAACTCCAAATAGACCTCTGGCTTAGCATTGCTTCTCTGTGATTGTGTCTGATAAAAGTTTATGCTCTCTAAATAAGGCAAGTATAGTGTAAGTGTATGATAATTTTAACCAGGGCACTTAGGGGCCACCGTGCTTTGAGAGGGAACGGCCAAGGGGGATTCATTTTAACAAACCACACAGAGAGGGGTTGAATAATTTATAGTCAGTCTCGTCAGGCTCTCTTCAAGAACACACACAAGCAGTCTACAATTTTGTTGATGTGTCCACAAAGCAGTGATGCAGATGGACGGCTGTGAAAGATAAGATCAATACTGCTGCAATAGCATGGGCTAGTTTGTGAGCTCAGTAAATTCACACATTACAACATTTCAGATGATAAAAAGAGAGCGAGATTTGGAATTCTTCAGCTCCCTCCTTGGGCTGCGTGCTGCTCTTAGTCCTTGATCAATATTCAGACATAAACCACGATGCTCTATAACAGCAAACATGACATGATAAAAAGAGATCAGATTCATAGAGACTTTAATAGACGCCACAAGGTTATGGAAAGATTATTAGAGCGGTCGCAGGAAGTGCTGGATGCTGTGTTCAGGATGAGGAGCTGCATGCAACAACATGCATGCGGTGTGGGGGTGGGTTATGAATTATGGAGGGGAAATCGGGCATATCATCATGCAAAGAATCGTGATTATGTAGGACGAGCTGTGGGAAATCGTTTAACTCAGTGTTTGCTCTGAGATGGCAAATCCGGGTGAATTTGTGTACTGTAGGAAATTTGTAAAGAGTACACATTATGCTTCACTGTGTGAGGTTAAGGACTTTGTTTGAGAAACTGTAGGATTTCTGGTATTTGTTTTCTGCAGGAAAAATTATGTTATATCTTATTTTGAACAGTGTTGAATAAGTTACTTTCAAAAAGTAATGAATTATTAATTAGATGATTAAAACTGTATCTAAATGACGTTTCTAATTACTATTAAGTAATTTACGTGCTTAATAATTGAATTACTTGACCTAATAATACTTAAATTTCATGTAAATCTGAATAAATGTAGAATATCTTTAAATTCTTTACATTTCAGTCAAACAGGAGCTTTTATTTTTATTTTATTTTAACTTTAGTATTTCTTTTATTTTAACTCATCTTAAACATTAAACATTTAATTTAAAACTCAAAATGTTTCAAATTAATGACATATATAATGATTATACTATATATATATATATATATCCAAATATTTGTTTCTAAAGCGTATTGTTAGACAAATACATTTTTGTTGTTGTTGAAAAGTTGGTTATTATGCAAAATATCTAAATAACAACACAATTACTCTGCTTCTCTGAATGTGTACCTTATATTTTCATGAAATAATTTCTTACTCAATTCATTGTTTCTTAAACATGTCCAATCATCTTGATAAATGTAACCATCTTAAGTTGGAAAATAGAATTACTCTACAAAATATATTTGTATAACAAATACTACAATTAATCTGCTTTTCTAAATAGATTTTTACAGAACTATTACATTCATTTAAATTATTCATTCATTCATTTTCATTTCGGCTTAGTCCCTTTATTAATCTGGGGTCGCCACAGCAGAATGAACCGCCAACTTATCCAGCATATGTTTTACGCAGCGGATGCCCTTCCAGCTGCAACCCATCTCTGGGAAACATCCATACACACCCATTCATACTCATACACTACTGACAATTTAGCTTACCTAATTCACCTGTACCGCATGTCTTTGGACTTGTGGGGGAAACCGGAGCACCCGGAGGAAACCCACGCCAACACGGGGAGAACATGCAAACTCCACACAGAAATGCCAACTGACCCAGCCGAGGCTCGAACCAGCGACCTTCTTGCTGGGAGGCGAACGTGCTATCCACTGCGCCACCGTGAGGCCCATTTATTTAAATTATAAGTAACTAATTAAATTGCCTAAAAAATTACAAGTAATCCCTTAACTTAACTTAACTGTTAAGAAAAGTAACTTCTTTACAATAACTAGTAACTATTTACAACCAACACTGATTGTAAAGTTTATTTTTCTCCTTTTGAGCAAATTTCTCATCAAATGTTTTACTGTAAATTTAGTTTGACTAGATATTTCTGATTATTAAGGAAGGATTATTTGTCGGTGTTGTGTTGTTCACAGTCTCTCACTGTATCTTTCTCTCTGTGCTTATGTGTCAGAGATGACCTTTTCCGAGTGGAGCTGGACAACGTGGTGGGAGAAGAGATGTTTTACAGCAAGGTGAACAGAAACGCTCACACACATACTTGCTTCTGGAATTCAATAGTCCCTCATTACCAAGCTTGCTTCTTTTACAGAAAAGGACATGGGAGTCTAACAAAAATGACATCAGAATCTGTCGAATGAAGGGAAAACATGAGGTGAGTGGATGTTCTCACACACTTTTGCTTATCTAAATGTATGTATTTATCGAAGCGCATGTAAACGAGTGAGCGAGAAAGCAAGCAAATAAAAATGATGTAGAGGATTTTGGTCATAATGTATTTTGGTACAATGCAACAAAGCAGGAATACCTTGTTTTGGTTCACTTTCTGACAACACATCCCATAGCAATCATGTGTTAAAGGTCCCATGATATTAAAAGAACGTTTTTTAGATGTTAGTATCAGTATTGTTCGTTTATAAGATATCTATAAGCTAGTGTGCTCCAAAACAGTGACCAAATTTGCGTTTAGATTATATAAAACTGATATAAACATGTTAAGCTTGTAGTTTGTCACTTACACCTAAATGGATCAACGGTTTTATTCCCGTCACCTCATACTTCAGTTTCTCATCAAATCATAGCCAATCAAATGCTCTCTAGTATCTGAAATGCCCCGCCCCCCTCGAGACGCTTCTCATTTGCTTTTTATTTGATGCGCTTGAGCTCAACCACTCTCTGGCAATGCTATTGGCAGTTTTAAAAAAAGGGGGGTGAGTATTGAAACATTGAATAAAAATGCATATTTCAAAGTATTTCAGGGGCCTTTAAGTCAGCAGGCTAGAGAGTCTTTTATGTTTGTTCAGACACATTGGACCACATGACACTACGAGAGCAATCAAATCAAAGGAATTTTTGAGTGCTACTGGAAGTGACTGAACATGGAGCTCAAAACATTTACCATCATTCACATTTGATCAGATTAATGAAAATGTATCTACAAGGTGTGCAGTGCGCAAGACCAGGTATATATTGACATATAGTAAGTAGATTCATTTAAAAAGAAAAATAAGCTGCTTGCATCCTTAGATAAATCTAATAATTTCTATTGAACAGTATTCAAAACAAGGGATGCACCAAAATTAAAATTCTGTGCCAAAACCAAAAATCTGGATTCAGTTGAGCAAAGGTTGAAAACTTATTTATTTATTTATAATGGGGGCAACACGGTGGCTCAGTGGTTAGCACTCCCTGGTTCGAGTCCCGGCTGTGTCTGTTGGCATTTCTGGGTGGAGTTTGCATGTTCTTCACGTGTTTGCGTGGGTTTCCTCCGGGTGCTCCGGTTTCCCCCACAGTCCAAAGACATGCGCTATAGGTGAATTGAATAAACTAAATTGGCTGTAATGTATGATTGTGTGTATGGGTGTTTCCCAGTACTGGATTGCAGCTGGAAGGGCATCCGCTGTGTAAAACATATGCTGGATTAGTTTGCAGTTCATTTCGATGTCGCGACCCCAGATGAATAAAGGGACTAAGCCGAAGGAAAATGAATGAATGAATGAATGAGTGAATGTATTTATAATTATTATTTACTAAATACTGTAAAGTTAAGTTATACTGATTAAAAAATATAAAAGAAAATACTCAACAACAGTCCAAAGGGTGTCATTTTACCAGCGTTGCCATGACAGCAGAGTAGCACTATTGCAAGCAGCAAGGACAAGTATACTACATACTGCCCTGTCTACATTTTGTTTGAGCGTACTTTGCTTTTCCAGTGAGCATGTGCTGTTCATGCATAGATAAGTATACGTGTACATAAATATTTAGCTACAGTATTTTGAACTTTGAGGATAGTGATTTATAGTGAAACCAGCATGCTAAACACAGCTGGGCAATATTTCCAGCTTTTTCTCCTTTTTTGTCAGAATATTTTTTTTTAATTATTTTCAGTGCATCCCTATTTAGAACCTAAAAAAAGATTATTACTGTGGCTTTTTATGTACATAAATGATTTTTTTAATTAGCACTTAGTACACAGACAGCAGTAGGAAGATCTATTTGTGGCTGCATTCACGGATCCAATATAAAGATTATTTCTCTTAACGGTTTGCTTTCACTTTAGACGTGATATACTGTGAATGCTTACAGAAGCAGATATTTTGCCACAAGTGTGTATTTCACCATTCAGTCACAAGAAGCCATGAAAGTGAACTGAATGCAGCACTCAAACACTCTCTGAGAAGTCTTTCGTTCAGTCAATTCCAGTGTGTGCCACAGAAAGCCACCTATCACTTCTGAATTCACACTGATTCTGAGTGACACCCACACTTTGATTTAAACACTATGCTTATTTGGCTCTGGGATTGTCAGATGCAATGGAGTCAAAACCTGACCCATACTAACACACACGCATACCAACAACACACTGTTAAATGTCTCTCTTATATTCATTCTAAAGTCTTTATACAGCATGGCACATTTATTATGCCCCTTAAGGTGCAATCACAAGAGCTGCCTGCGGCAAATTTGCAGAAAATCTGTAATTTTTCTATGCCGTGTGCCCTTGCTAAACAGAGAGCGGTGTCAAAAGCTGCCAGCGTCCCCACAGCTGCCCACGCATGACCACTGCACATATCTTCCTTTCACACACCCTTTCTGCTTCATCTTCTGGAATGTTGGGTATTTTTTTCTGACTTCAATGAGCGAGTTTTTTTTTATTGAAAGGTGTCTGTGTGGGAAGAGTGAAGGATGACTTAATCCCCTCCAGGCGAGAAAAAGAGAGAAAACGACTTATTTAACACTGAAAGTGACACCTGACATTGAATCTGGGTGAGAGAGCATAAGACAAAAGCACAGCAGAGAGCAAGTGAGATGAGACATACACATAGAACGACGAGAGAAAGCGAGCCGCTCTCCCACCTGTCTGCCCTAGGGATGGACGGAAAGATGGAGAGAAAGGCCAACATAAATGGAAGGAGTGAAGGGGTCAGTGAGAGAGGGAGAGAGTCAGTAGACAGGAAAGATGTTACAGGGATTGTTCAAAAGAAAATGAACTTGCTTTTACCATTTACTTGGCCTTATGCTGTTGCAAATAAGTGTTTACTTTCTTGGAACAACTAAATGAGTGAACTTGTGAGGATGATTGTGTAGTGAACAAATCAGTCCAGGTCACAAACATTGCTTATCTGTAATCTAACGTAAATGAGGCATTCTGAATCTAAAGCATTCATACTGAAAATGGATTCTGAATCTAAATGAAATGTAATAGTATATAATATTACAAAAGCTAAAAATTAAGTATAAATGAACTAAATAGTCTCAAATGAATAAAATGTTCAAAAGCTCAATAGTTTAGAACCTATAATCTAAATGAAACCGAATCACTAAGGCCCAGTTTACACTAATACATTTTAGTATACGTTTTGCTGCGGTTACGCCTTCCATCCACACTACCCCAGAGTTCTCGAGCCCCGAAAACAGAGCGTTTTGGAAATACTGAAGAGGCCGTTTTTGTTTTAAAATGCTGCTGCTCTGTGTCATTGTGGATGAGGGAAAACGGAAACGGAGGCGTGGCTGCAGACATCTGATTGGTGCTTTTTCTCAATATTAAGTGCACATTGCATTGCCAGTCATTGCATCCTTTCCTTGTAAGTTTAGACTTTGCAAGTTTGATATGGAAAACAAACTCCTGAGGACATGACAGGTAAATCTTTAAAGCGAACAGTGTACTTTATAACGTCATTCACGTCACCCAGGCTACCTTGTTTCTTAACAATAAAATGAAAACATGATATAAGGAACTGCCTATTTTCATTTTGTTATTAACATCTTAACAGACGTCAGAAATGTTAAGGCATCGTGTCACTACATATTTATATGACCATCATCTTCACTGTATGCATATTTATAACAAAATGGAGCCTACAGTATAACATAACTGCCTCCTTTCATTTTCATTGAAAAATACGAAACATACCCTGTCTCTTTTGCTGAATATTAGTTTTAATAATCAATAATGGCCATTATAAAAGTATAATGTACAGTAGGTTTATACAATATAGGAAATAAAGGCAAGCAATCAGTCAAGTGTGCAGAATCAGTGTACGTGGTTACGTAAAATAATATATTAGCTTATCTTTGCGCTCAGCCAAAACATGTTACCTAAGAACAAGTAATAGATTCAAATGACCAAGAGTTGTTAGATAGAGACAAGATTAATTAAATATCACGTTTAACACCTATAGTGAGATGAGATCCAGTGGTATATCCTTGATGAACGGTCTGACATGCTTTGCACTCATCTGGGAAGGTGTACTCAAAGCACCCGCTGACTGCCTGGAGCTCAGACCTCTGCATATGCTGTAGCGTATGCCAGAGTGTGTGTATGGTCATGTGAGAGGCATTTTCAGCGGTGTAGTGTGGACGGAGATCTTTTCAGAAGCGCTAGGTGAAACGCCAGTGTGGACGTAGATCATTTTCGTTCTAAAACACTGTTTTAAACCTTAAACGTATTAGTGTAAACGAGGCCTAAATCTGAATTCTGAATTTGAATTGTAAATCTTCACATTTGTTTAACTTTGCTTTATTTTTTAGTATTGTGTTTATTGTATGGCGTTGTCTTTCTTGTTCATTTGTATTCACATTTTGACATTTCTATAAGAAGTGCCATTGGTTTGACACAGTTTGTAAAAAATATATATGTAATTGAGTGTCTCATACTGTATGTAATTAAATCATTCAAACTGGTTTATAAAATGAAGCAGCTGATACATTGAAGTGAATTAAGGACACTTAAGTCATTGATTCAGTTCAGATTCAACTACTGGACCGAACCATTCTAAACCAATTTAGGGCGTGTTCACACTTGAAATATTCACACTTGGTTTTGAACTTTACTAAACATTTTGTTGAATATTCAGTAAGTTGTGTGCATATTTTATTACAATTTGGCTGCTTGTTCAAACTACTTCTTTTAACTGAGCTGAAACAACACAATTCTTGTGTTTTTGGGGAGAACTTAATGAGAACTTAATTGTTTTTGGTGTGCTGTCTGGGGAGAGGGCTCTGAGCTCAGAAAGATAACCCTAGCTCGTGTTATTCCTCTAATCAGGATAGAGAGACATAGGGGTCCTAGCACAGTGGCTAGCCCGGATCCAGAATGCTCCATGTTTAATAGTGTGGAGTTGGGGTGATGGAGGGATGCTGAAGTCGAGAGAAAACAGAGGTATGACATGTTTGACTGTTTATAGGGGTTTGGTCTTAAGCTGATTGGATAATAGGAGGATTGTCAAAAATAAATTAGCATCATCAAAACTGATCGTGCTTCTCCTGAAATTTGTTTATAAAACATCACAACATGAGGGAATTGTGTGGAGCCCAGCTATTTTTTCACCATGTATTATTATCTACACATTTCTTAGAAGAATGTTATGTTTTATTAACATATTTTACGAAGGAAATATGAAAAATGACATGGACAACATTTGGCACATATGTTTGTTATTACAGTAGCTTTCATTTTGGGGCTGATATATTTTAAATACTGGAGAAAGATTAAGAGCAGCTGAGACCGTTTGGGAGGGAAAAGCAGAGAGACAGATTTGCACTCTTCGAGTTAATAAGTCTGCAAACATGAGAGGTCATGCAGAGACGAGACGAGCTCTTAAACACAGCCCAAGATCTCACACTGAGTGGACACACGTGCGTTACACTTGTACACACCGTCCTCTAGTCCTCCTGCGTGAGTCCTCACATTTGTCACCGTGATACATTTGCCACTAAGGTAATTGGTTTTGGTAATTAAATGTTTCTGCACGGCTGATCTAAGAGGCCACGCGGCTATAATTGGGAGGGAAATTCAATCTCCCCATCTCTGCCCCTTTCATCTGGATCTGCAGGAGGCCATTTTGGATCTCTGTTGAATGCAGATGCAGTCTCTTCTCTCACGGCAAGTGTCAGAAGTGACTAGGCTCACAAACACATGCATACGGGGACGGGTGCATGGAAGTGGTTTAATGCAAAGCAATTGGGGTGCAGCCAGTACATACAGAATGTAAATCCTGTGCCAATTTTGGACTCATTATGATTGACAGCACTTAGACAGATTGTTTTCTCCAATAATGTGCTGATGCGGCTCGCTGTACTTCCAATTACACACACCTGCTCTGATTTGCTGAATATTAAAGAACCGTTCTGAATCTGAATAAGAAGTCACAAAAAGCCAAAGGGAAATTCTTGAAATATTTACAGTATATTCTCTGACTACGTGTAAAAAATAAAATAAAAATCTTTTAATTGGAATTTGAATCTTAGAAAATATTTTCTATATGTATATTCTGAGCATATTTATATTTATAAATACCTGTAACAGTGGTATAAAATATCTGAATCAAATTTCATTCATTCATTTTCCTTCGACTTAGTCCCTTATTTGTCAGGGGTCGGCACAGCGGAATGAACCGCCAACTGTTCCAGCATATGTTTTATGCAGCGGATGCCCTTCCAGCCGCACCCCAGTACTGGGAAACACCCATACACTCTCCCATTTTCACACACTCATACATTACAGCTAATTTTAGTTTATCCGTTTCACCTATAACGCATGTCTTTGGACTGTGGGGGAAACCGGAGCACCTGAAGGAAACCCACGCAAACACAGGAAGAACATGCAAACTCCACACAGAAATGCCCAGCCAGGACTCGAACCAGCGACCTTCTTGCTGTGAGGCGACAGTGCTAACCCCTGAGCCATCGTGCCGCTGAATGAAATTTTAACATTTTAATTTAAAATACCTTCTTGTGGTATGGTTTCTTAAAGTGAACCATGCTGAACCTAAATTCTGAATACGAATTCTCATTTAAAGTCTCAATATAAATGGGCCTCTCTGGATCTGAGTACTAAATCTGAAGGAGACAAACTGAATGTGAATTCTGAATCTAAATATAATGTCTTACTCAGAAAGTAGCCTGAATCATAAAATCCTTTGAATCTAAACTGGGATTATAAAAGAACTGCTCTGAATCCAGATTTTAAATTAAAGTAAAATATTCTGATTCTAAATATGGATTCTCAGTTGATATTACAACTCAGTTATTGTTATACAGTTGTTATATTCTCAATATAAACTCTGAATCTCAATTCTTAATCCTGAATCTAAAATGACAAGTGAATTTTCAATCTGAATATTTAGGGACTGAAAGGAACAACTTTGTAACTAAATATTTATAGATTAAAGTGAACAACTTAGAAACGATGAATTCTGAATCTAAAGATGCTCTAAGTCTACATTTTAAGAATACATGAATCTGAATCATGAATCTAAAAGCATCCCAAATTAATTCTTAATTGAAATGTTGATAGACTAAACAGTCAAATTTGAAACCAGTGTGAATTCTGAATCTAAACATGCTCTGAATTGTAACAGTAATTGAATTGCCATGAATCTGAATCCTGAATCTAAAAGTAAAAAGATTCTTGCAGCTTGAATCTTTTTTGTTAAATCAAATACAATTGTCTAGACGTCTCAACTTGTTTTAATTAAATAGACTAAAAATATTAAGTTTAAATTTTATAACTTAAAAAACATTACTGTAAACCTGAATAAATTAATAAAATAAGTTAAAATAACATAAAAAGATTTGTCATGACTTTTATTCATATATTTTTTTACAGTGATCCAAACTGTAAATAAATTCAGATTTTTCCTATATATATATACTGTACTTACAATATAGATACTATCAATATAGATAGACAATTTCAATATTGAAACAGTAGGCCAAATATAAAACAAACAGCTTAGTGTAATATGAATTTTGAATCTGAAAATGGTCTGAATCTGGATTCTGATTCTTAATGTTTTTAGTTGCTGTTATTGATCATATACTGTTGTATTGCTAGCTTGCGTCCGCTCGGATAGGTCCATTATTATGAGAGTAATACATTTTTAGAGAACATTTTGTTCCCTAGTCCTGATTACTTCTGCCTTTCTCTCGCATCACTTGATCATTTTAGCTGGCCTGAAATGTTGATGCAAGTAGCCCATAGTGTGTTCAGCAGCCATCAGCGTCAAAGTGTGTGAGGAGGCGTGGATTACCCCGACGGCAAAAACACGACACTCCAAGCTTATTTCTTCTCACTTTTTGTCCATCGCTTAGTCTCCGTCCTATTGCTAGCCAGACTACACATCCTACACAACCGCAAACACAACAGCAAACCTGGTGTTCTCTGTAGATTTGCACTAATTTAGCCCCTGCTGATAATGTGGTCGCTGTCTGACCGAGGCTGCTGTCACTGCAATTACAAAGAGGATTCTGAAGATGACAATATTGCCAGGGGAAAGCGAGAAAAAGAGGGCCCTGCCAACTTTCTTGCGCTTTTCCTCTTCTCAAATCCCTGCAGTATTTTCTCTTGGTTGGAGAAACGGACTCAGTTGAGCATGTAATGGAAACTTCTGAGAGCTGGCTGTGGTTATTGTAAATATGACCTTTTTATTATGAGGAGCAGTGTCTGGAGTGGTTAAATGGACACCCGTGAGTTCAGTTCCTCTCCGGCAGGTGATAAAGATGTGCAGAACTGCGCAGGATCCAGTTAGTTGGTCGTGCTGTAACATTTAATGTGATATTTACACAGGAAGTGGTTCTAATCGATAAAGAAAAACAAAGTCCATGGTTTTAGTGAGCGTTTGACATTTTTCGATAAAGGCTCAGTGTTTTGCAAATGAATTCGTTAATTAATTTTCCTTCGACTTAGTCCCTTATTTATCAGGGGTCGCCAAAGTGGAATGAACCGCCAAATTTTCCAGCATATGTTTTACACTGCAGACGGCCTTCCAGCCGCAATTCAGTACTGGGAAACACCCATAGACTCTAGCATTCACACACGCACTCATACACTACCCAATGAATGTTGATGGCAAAAATATGGGTAAAATGCACAGTTGTTTGTTGACTGTTGCAGGAGACAGTGTTATGGTTAATTCATTTGACAAAAGTCTAATAGTTTTACTTCAAGTAAAATTTAAACTTAGTTTAAAAAACTCAACAAAAAATGTGAATTTATTAAAATTAAAATAAACATTTATCTGAAAATGAATGTTTTAAAAGAGGAAAGTGAGTGATATAAATGACTAAAACTGAAATGAATATTAAATAAAAATTGTGTAAAAGTAAATCTCAACCAAAACTAAAAGGACTAATTATTAAAATTTGTAACTGAAAATAAAATAAGATTTTAACATTAGTAAATAACAACGGGCCTCATGTGTGTGAATGAGAGTGTGTGGATGTTTCCCAGTGATGGGTTGCACCTGGAAGGGCATCCGCTGTGTAAAACATATGCTGGATAAGTTGGCGGTTCATTCCGCTGTGGCGACCCCAGATTAATAAAGGGACTAAGCCGAAATTAAAATGAATGAATGAATGAATGAATAAATAACAACATCATATAATAATATTACTTTACTGAAACTAAAACTGAATAAAAATAAACCAAAGCTAAATATAAATCATTTTAATAATTGTAAATATTTAAGTAACAACTAAGATAAATGACAAATACACACATTACCAAAACTAAAGTTAAAATTAAAAGAAATGATCAAAATAAAGCAGTTTTAAAATATAAATAATATAATAGTATAATAATATATAAATAACACGAATCTTACTAAAAAATAAAAGTGGAATACCAATAATTATTATTGCTAGAAATAAAAAAATATAAAGAATAAAATTGGTGAGCATATAGCAAAATGACTACTTAAAGCTAAAATTACATTAATGTTATGATATGAATACTCCTAAAAATATCTAAAACCGGAATGAAAACAAATGGAAACTAAAATAATTTACATAAAAAAGAAAATCCTGTGAAAGGGATAGTTCACCCAAAAATGAAAATGTGCTCAGTATTTATTCACCATCAAGTGTTTCCAAACACTAAAGAAGATATTTTGAAGAATACTGTAAACCTGTAACTATTGACACCTAAAATACTGTAGGAAAAACAAATATTACGAAAGTAAATGGTTACAGGTTTCCATCTTTTGTGTTCAACAGAAAGTCAAACAGTTTTAGAACAAGTGAAGCGTGAATAAATGACATAATTTGAACTTTTGGGTGAACTATACCTTTAATACTAAAATATTTTTTTTTTTTAATATTATCTCGTCTGGCCTGGCCACATTGTGAAGCTGATTGGGGGGATGGTTTATGGTGTTGTTGTGGGCTGTCTTTACGACAGCATGTGTTTAGATATGAAGTTATCAGCGGGCCAGGAATGTAGGGGAGTCTCTGCGCAGATGTGCAGCATTAAAGTCAATATCGTGTCTAGAGACTCAACAAAAGAAGAGGAAGGAGGAATTCACTCATTCGCCTCAGCATCTGTTGGAGGAAAGCTCTGCCAGAAAACAACACCCTTCACTACTCCTCTCACACTCTCAAGCTTGGGTGGTAAACTGATCTGGGACCTGGTGTAAATAATTTAGTACTTGACACCATCAGTGAGCTTTTGCAGTGATAGTTGAGGCCCTGCAAGATGAGTAAATATGGCAGGTTCTGGATGGAGAGACTAAGAGAGGAGAAAAGGGTTTTTTAAGGCAGTTGTGCAACTAAAACAGACCTGAAGTTGTGAGAAGAATGTTAAGAGAGACAGAGAGAGGGAGAGCTTCACTGTGGCAATCGCACAATTACTGAAAAAAATGATCGACTGTCATGATACTTTTTTCCGGTTTCTATTTAACAGTTGTCTTTAAAGCTGTGTGTGTGTGTGTGTGTGTGTGTGTGTGTGTGTGTGTGT
>CAIGQW010000259.1:3664371-3683293 GCA_903798125.1 Danio choprae
GTGTGTGTGTGTGTGTGTGTGTGTGTGTGTGTGTGTGTGTGTGTGTGCGCATTTAGGGAGACACTCTTGAGATGGTGGGTGAAACTGTAAGTGGCATGGCTCGATGCCCATATGACCCGAAACATGCCAACGTGGCCCTGTTTGCAGGTGAGAGTCCTCATTTTATTTGCTTTCCGCATTATCAGAAGAAATATGACTGTTGTCTGCCTCTGCATATTACAGGACTAAATATAGATATAGGTAATGCTGATGTCCTTGTTGTTATTCTTTAACTTAATTACACGCTGGTCTACGAGCAATATTTATGTGCATCTCTCAGTCTAATCATGCACATATGCTCTCCAGCACATTCCCTGCTCAGTTTTATGACTCTACTGCTTCCTGCCTGGACGAACCTAAGGGAAATGAAACATTTTTTGTAATATAGGAAGATGCATTAGACTGGTGAAAGTATATTGAGACCATATTTTATGTAAGGCAGTGATTCATTAGGATAGACAAGGAAGCTAAACAACTGAAAATAACCGTCGTTTTAATCAATTTTGCAACTCATTTGCATAATTCAGAGACATGAAACATATGTATCTATTATGATAGTGGATATATACCTTCAGCCGCCACTTTATTAAGTACACCTAGCTATTATCAGGTTGTACCTTGTTTTGCCTTAGGAACTGCCTTAATTCTTTGTTTCGTTTATTCAAGAATGTGCTCGAACATTTCTCAGAGACTTTGCTTCATACTGATATGAAAACATCACACTGTACATGAGACTCTGGACCACAAAGCCAGTCAAAAGTGTACATTTTTTGCTCAGCAATGCATCACATGAAGGCTGAATAAATTAGCTTTTCATTGATGTATGGTTTGTTATGATAGAAAAGGATAGAATATGTGCCCAAGACAACTAATAATAATATAGTATAATATAATCTAAATGCAATGCACATTAGTAATTAAAAAAAAATCTGTTTTAATATATTTATAGTAAAAGGAATAGGAAATTTACTAAATGTCTTCATGAAAGACATTACTTAATACTATATATTCTTTTATTTTGGCTAAAAAGAAACTGATCAAAAGAGTACTTTTGATCAATTTAATGTATTTTCAATGTATTTTTGTTTTCAAAATATACCTATGCAACATATGAGTTTTATGGTCTAGGGCCGCATATTAGAACATGATGTGAATCTCCCATTCGTGTGGTTTGTAGTTTTTATAGTAGTGTAGTAGTAGAATTTTGTTGTTCTGAATTGAGTTTGCTGCTACTATCTGACATAACTCTTGTTCTGCTGCTGTAGCTTATCTGTTTCAAGGTTGGATGTGCACAGAGATGCTTTTTTTTTATAGATTCCAATAGACTTTTGACAGTTGACAACAAAATTATGACATTTTTGACATTTTAATTCTTTTTTTAAATATTTATTAAGTAACAGAGATTTTTTTCAATACATTTTCAACATAATATGAGTAATGTCTTAAAAATATATATTTCTTTTGTGTTTGCCATGATGACATTACATACGATTTTGCTAGCTATTTTGCAAGATACTAGAATTCAGCTTAAAATGTGATTTAAAGGCTTTACTAGATTAATTGGATTATCTAGGCAAGTTAGATTACTTAAACCATTCATTGAACAGCAATGGTTTGTTTTTTTGCCAATTGAGAAATACTTTCTAATATTAACCTAGGCAGTTTAAAAAGTAAAATAAAATAATTGTTTTATTCCAGCCAAACACAAATAAATAAGACTTACTCCAGAAGAAAAATATAATAGGAAGTACTGAATAGAAATCCTTGTTCTGATTATTAACAATTGGAAAATGTTTAAAATAAATAAATTAAATGTCCAAGGAGGGCTAATATTGTTTTCTTAAACTGTAGGTCTAATAGATTATACCATATGTTACATTTTGTTAAATCTCTGTGCTTTGTATGTTTTATACTATATAGATATTAAATAGAGAGTTTTTGTGCTTCTTTTGCAGAGGGGAATCTCTACACGGCCACAGTAACTGATTTTCTAGCTATCGATGCTGTAATCTACAGGAGTCTGGGGGACAATCCTGCCCTGCGAACGGTGAAACACGACTCCAAATGGTTTAGAGGTAATAAAGACATCAAACGCTAGTTGACAGGAAGAGGAAGCTGTGCAGAGTCAGCACATGAATGTAGCATTAATGCTGTTTTTGTATGTATAATGTATGTGAGAGAGCGAGTTAAGTGCATTGATGCATGCGCCATGCCTGTTGTTAAAAAGCATTTGTTTTTGCATGACTTGTACTAACCTTGAATCATCTGTGCGTGCACGTGCGTGTGTGTGTATGTAAACAGCTTTGGAAAAAAATAATAGACCACTTGGACATTCTCAATGTCTCTGGATTTTCAATTTATGCTTATTCGTTTAAGTAAAACTGCTGATGGTTATTCTAAATAGAAAATAAGCTATCATGTAGAGCATAATTTATTCTATCAAATAACAAAAATCAAGCACATTTTCAGACAATGTTTACATTTATTTTTAGACAACACAATACAAGTGTTTTAATAATTACAGAAGTGTAATAACCATGATGTTAAATGATAAATTAAAGTAATAACAAATTAAGGTGATGAAGCTTGCACTTCATTCCGCTCCATTTCGATCATGATCAAAGGCATTTTGTTTAAAGAATTGTTTTAAGTGTATGATTTTTTGTTTGAAATAAAATAAACCAAATCAAAGTGTTTTTATTTTAAGTTTTTTAAAAAAGTAACCAGACCTTTATAAAAAAATAATAATAATTATACTTACAGTAGATGCATACCTAATAAATCTAGATAAACTCATGTCTTTAAGTGGTTTCTTAAGCTGCATAATAAAATAATGTTCCACTGAAATGAATTTTATTTAAAATTTGACAGAAATTGTTTCGGATGTTTATGGCATCATTTCTCTGGTCACCTCATTTTAGATTTGTTTTCCATTGACTGTCACAGTGCATTCTGGGTCGGCATCTCACTAGGTTTTGGAATGGAGCATTAGTGTCAGGGTCGATAACGCTTTCTAAGCATCCACATCTGAGTCAGCAGCCAAACTTGATGTCAAACCCACCTCCTCTTCCCATCTTTCTTTGCTTCTCTGGTCTTGTGCCCCGATGTGATCTCTCTGATGCAGCAGAAAAGCACATCTGTGTCCTGACTCAAACTCCAGGCTTCTCTCCCTCCTGCTGTCCTGGGTCACTTCCTGTCCCAAAATGCCCTCACTTTCCTTCACTCGTGATTTGTGTGTGTGTCCATTGACTGTACTGTATAATGGCTCTATTGGAAAGCAGCACATAGTTCAATGCTGTAGTTCAGTCAGATCAGCTCTTCTTAAATCCATGTGACCTGTGAGAGTAGTAATGTGCCATAAACAGGAAGTTTTGATGGTTTGGTGTCGTTCGGTGTGTTTCAGAGCCATACTTTGTGAGCGCTGTGGAATGGGGGCCGCACGTCTACTTCTTTTTCAGAGAGATGGCCATGGAGTTCAACTACCTGGAGAAGGTGAGAGGATTGTTAAGTAATGGAGACTTGTGCATAATGAAAAAAAAAAGAATCATATTGTGTACGCTAATGTTTTTAGAAGACATTTAACATCAGTCTGCACTCAAACTGATATTTCAATACACTTTTAAAAATAAAGGTTCCTACTGGCATTAATAATACTTTATAGGGGCTTATAAGCACAAAAGGATTTTTAAAGTGAAAAAGAATTCTGTAAATTAGTAAAATAGACTTAGTCTATACACAAAGAATGGCTATTTTAAGTAAATAGGTAAATATTTTAAGTATAACCCATAACTGTTCTTTTGTGTCATTACTGTAAAAACCCATGTTTGGGGTCTTTATAAAATCACCCAAGAACTAATTATTTGGGTTTTTATGGTCACATATTTTTTTTAGCTCTACACTCTTAAGCATAAAATGTACTTTGTTATTTATCTGTATGTTAAGGTATACATATAATTTTTTTTTTTCTATTTGCACCACCCATTTGTTTAATTGTGCATATTAAATACATATAGCTCATTTACATGTAGTATATTGTTTTGTATATTGATTTGTTTTTGCACTATAATTTGGTTCATTCAGAAGTTGGATGATCTTGGTCATTGTTTTTGTCTGAAAAGAAATGGTTGAACTATTTTATTGTATGTAAAGTAAAATGAAAAGCTTTTTTTGCTCAATTTTTAGAGGGAAAAAGCGAGTGGAAAGAGAGTATACTTCGTACACTAACTAATGAAAACCTATAGTTGGGGCTTTGTTTTAGCTGATTTGCTTTTATTTTGATGCCACTTAAATGTTTTGTTTAGTTCCTTTTGTCATACACTCAAAAAAAGATGTTTGCTGTTTGTTCAAACTACTTAGTTAAAATGAGCTGAAACAACACAATACTTGATTTTTCTGAGGGACAATTTAATTGTTTTATGTTCAATCCACTTAAATTTGTAAAAACAAATAAGTTAACTTAATTCCTTCATGTTGTCCCAACTCAAACTCGAATGTGTAGAACCCAGCATTTTTACAGTGGTTCAGTTTCAAGGTATATTTAAAAGGTATACTTTGAATGTATAAATATAGAATTCCTGAACTATGAATCTCTAAATCATCCTATCTGCAGTAGATATAGATCGGGGGGGGGAAAAATTGTGTTACTGAATGTCCAGTCTGGCAGTATTATTCAAATGTCAATACTTACCACGGTATTTCCAGTCAGACAACAGTATGACCTTTCTGTTTTTTTTTTTTGTGCTGAACGCTTAATTTAATAACCATGCCCTATAAAGCAGTTTTCAGGGTAATTTAGATGCACAGAAGTTTAGTTTTTTTCTGTTGTTGTTTTTCAGGTCAACTGAAATGCCATCAGTCGTATCATTTACTGAAAACCGAGAAAAACAGATCGGCTGAATAACAAGGCTTCCTTTTATGTTCGAATTAGCAATGCAAGACTTCTGCGAGAACAGAATTGTGCTTGCGCAGGCATTTTATACTGCTGGACCTCGAGGAGAACAAAAACCCACTGTACTTTGGATTGGGCTGCTCTGAAATTGCTCTGCAAACACGTTTAAGGGAATGCTGACATTTTCGTGAATGAATTTATATTAGCTTACCCATTTCACACAGACTAGCTACTCTCCAAAATCCACAAGGATTAACAGATTTGGGGCTTTTTTGCGGGGGGAATACTGCAGGTATTATAGAAATGCTGAAAATTCATAATTAATATTTGATTTCAAGGTGGTTGTGTCTCGTGTGGCTCGCGTGTGCAAAACCGATCAGGGTGGATCACAGCGCGTGCTGGAAAAGCAGTGGACGTCGTTTCTGAAAGCTCGCCTGAACTGCTCCATCCCAGGAGATTCGCATTTCTACTTCAACCTCCTGCATTCCACCAGTCCCATCATCCGCATGCATGGCCGGGACATCATCCTCGCCGTCTTCTCCACACCCTCCAACAGGTGGGTCACAGCTTTCACAAACAACAACTGATGAAACTCATTCTCGACAGCAGTCACGAAACGAGAAAAGAACCACCCACGATGCACATTGCTCACAAAAATGGCCAGGACTGGCTGAAATCAGTAGCTTGTATCTGATTGGCTGGCTTCCAGCTTCCAGGAGCCAGGGTGCACTGGTTTTTATCTGCTGCTTAGAAAAAGTTGCGTTTACAAGTTTCCAGGCTTCCACAAGAACTAGCCGCAGGGTTTGCCAAAATATCAAAAAAGGAATCAGTCTTTGAAAGAATCTGTTGGAAAGCACATGAAGAAGCTATACTTAAATATACCTGCACTATTGTTTGGCAGTGAACATTAGTTTTCTTTAAAGAAATTAATACTTTTATTTTAGAAATGATTAATAGATCAGATTTTTTTAATTGTTACAAAAACAGTAACTTTGATCTTACTACTCATAAAATATTCCTTTTAAAAAATCACATTTCCAACATTGATAATAATAAATATTTCTGCATATTTCTAAAGGATCATGTGACACTGAATAGCTGTAATAACTGCTTAAAATTCAGTCTTGCTATTGCAAGAGTAAATTACGTTCATACATCAAAAAATACTGAAGCAGGAACGA
Source organism: Danio choprae (assembly GCA_903798125.1). Lineage (NCBI taxonomy): Eukaryota > Metazoa > Chordata > Actinopteri > Cypriniformes > Danionidae > Danio > Danio choprae. The sequence continues at coordinate 3,670,480 of CAIGQW010000259.1, forward strand.
CTTATTTTGACTATAATAAGACTATAATAATATTTCACAATATTACTGTTTTTTTACTGTATTTACCTGTGTTCATAAAGTGACTACCAGCACTCTATGACTCAAAAAACATATTGAGTCATGGAGTTCTTATAAAAATACAAAATTAGAAAAAAGTGAGATTATTATCTTTAATCCACAGTCTCAGCAAACTGAGCACGGACTTCTTATCGCTTAATAATGTGCATGCAAGAGCTGACACTGTTTGTTTACAACAGACAAGTTATATGAACTTGCTGTATAGTTCAAATGAATGTGTACTTGTGCTTATTTTTGATGCTGCACCCTATATAAAAAAAGTTGCAAACGAACATTACCAACTGTTCCATGTTTATCAGGTGACCTGCATTTGGCCAGAATAAGCTGCAGTGCAGAAAGTCTTGCTAAACAAGACTGAGAACCACTCAATTCCAAGCAGACTGTGATTCTCTAGAGGTGAACTCCCAAATATAGTGCATTAGCATTAGCCTCATTGATAGACAGCAGAGCTGGAAATATCACAGGCTGGTGGCAACAGCGGAGCGCTGGGAAACGGGTACAATCGCTCTGGGTTTGGCTCGTCCTGTGAGATTATGGGTGAAAAACTACTGAATATAGAACACTGGCGTGACACTGCAGGGAATTTTATTGCAGGTTTTAATGGCATGTTGAGAGGCGCTGTGAGGGGAACGATGGAGATTGATGTATGAATGAGGAATGGAATTAAAGTGGGAAGATGTACACATGCTGACAGCCTGTCACCAAGATGTCACACTTAGAGAGGAAAGCAACAACAAAACGTATATTTTTGGGATCAGGGAGCAAGTGCATGTTTTGACAGAGTTTGCTGGAAATAATTACAGGAAAGAATGCGCCCATGCAAAAATGAGGGAGGACTGTCAAGTGGTTCGGAGTGAAGACGTTGAGAGAGTCATTACTAGGAGAGGAAATGAAGAGAAATGCTTGTTGTGTACATTCTAGCATTATGTGTGACCAAGGTCTGAGAGTGACTGCTTAAAGAGGCAGTTCAGACTCAAAAAAAGTTATAGCTCAATGATTTAGAAACAAGCATTTATTAAATAAAAAATTTACTATAAATATTATGTAAAGTATTCTTGTAATGGCAAATCTAAAAAGTGAAATAATTTTAATAGGATGATTTGGTGGTCAAGAAAGATGTCTTATTAACACTAATAAAAAAGTAAATAAATATAAAAATAAAAGGTTATGCTTTTTTGTTTTTCTGGAAAGTGTAATTCTCTTTTCAGGATTCTTTGGTTAATTTTAAAAGAACATTATTTATTTGAAATATAAATATTTGGTTAATAGTGTATATATTGCAATTTTGGTCAAATGAATGCATCCTTGCTCAATACACATATTAATTTTTAAAAACAAAAAACTTTTTAAATTATGCAGTCACAATACATATAAATATATCTAAATACATTTGAAATAAAATATTGACAGCATTATAATGTGTGTCAGTGTTCGTCCACGTGTCATTTGTTTTGTCATGTGATTCCTTTGTCTTTCTCCCGCCACCGTCATTGTTCATCTGTTGCACCTGTACTCTTCCCTCTTGTGTCATTAGCCTAATCATCCCCTTTACCATTTATACCCTTTCGTCTGTGTCCAGTGTTGTTTGGTCTCGTCCTTTGATTCGTATGGTTGTCTCGTCCTGTCGTCCTTGTCCCGTCTGCATGTTACCCGTAAGTCTTGTATAAATAAATCCGTTTATTTAAGTCCGTGTACCGTCTCCTCATGTTATCGTCTCCTGTCCACCAGATGTTACAATGTGCAGTTCTAAAAACAGAAATTCATTTCAAGATTTACTAAGGATTATTTTTACCGGATTACTTTTTTTAGAGTATCAGTGTTTTTTTTTTAAAGATTTTTAGTGATCGTTGACTACAAAGCTAATCTATAATAATCTAATTATATAATTAAGATATTATTATATAATCTAATTATTTTTGATATTTTATTTGAAAGTGAATCATATTTAAATTGATATTTCAGACTCCTCATCAGCTCTAGTTGAACTATGTTTGCATGGAACGTGCATGGCAAGAAATATTTTTATTAGACCTGTGTGCGTGTGTGTCTGTGTCTGAGAGTGACAAATGAATTGCAATGATGATGGAGGAAGGGCAGATCTCCCAGCATGCAAATGTGTATTTGTGTCAGAGCAGGGGCCAAACTTCAGCAAATGCCAACTCTAATAACATCTCAGTCTGCTAATGGTTGCTTTGGGGGGTCGAGTGGGAAGAGAAAGAATAATATGAAGGATGAATTTACAGTATGCATGTTGGGGAAAGACACTCACTCAAGGACAATTGAATGAGACGGTCAGTCACTAAGGCACAGTTTTTGCTACAGTATTCCTGCCATTTGCACTACTGGAGTTTTTAACCCTTGAAAATGGAGACTTTTGGAAACCAAGGCATGCTGTTCTTGTTTTCTCCATGATTTGGTCTTCTAGATCATCGTGTTATCTTCTCTGATTCGTCAAGCTCCTCTTATATGACCATTATGATGAGTTTGATTCATTTTTGTGACGTGCTCCATGTTCAAAGAAAATATACACACAAGTTTAAACAGTCATACATAGAAAAGGTTAAATTGACGTACTTCACTGCTAAATGATGTTTTACATGGATACTGGAACACAAGTGATGTACTAAGTCTTTGCAGTGTAACATTATCTATCATGAAAACAATTGTATTTGTTACCAATGAGAGACTTTTGTTTAGCTTTAATAAATTAGCTTTAATTCGGCTACACATTTATATGCTTAGACTAGAGCTGATTTATTAATTGTATATACAATATTTTTACATTTTTTATCTTGTTATAAATACTGGTAAAAATGAAAGGACTTGCTGCCAGCTTAACGCGTGGTATTTTATCTCCCATAACAATTTATGTTCTTTATAACAAACACACAAATTATAATTTGTATTTTTATTTAATAATACAAACGAAGTCTGTTTTAGACTTGCCATGTGGTAAATGGTTTGAGGTTAGCATCTAAAGCTAAAGCACAAATGTCACAAAAGCACAAGAATGTCAACTCTGTTATTGTCAACTCTGTTAGTGGTTTAGAAAGGTAAACTATTAGGAACAGCATTTTACATTATTTTACATTAATAATGGATTCAGTTTTCTGTACATTATACATTTGTTGTACAGGTATATAGTTACAGTTTAAGAAAAACCAATGAAAATGCTACAATATACAATTTAGGAATTACATCGTTACTAATATTTTCTAACTTTCTCTTATCTTAGCTTCTAAATACTGGTAGCATAATACTGGTTTTGCTGCAAACATTATTTTTCTCTCGCTCATCACAATTTAATATCAAGTATTTATAATTAATTCCTTTATAATTTGTGTTTTATTTAGTAATTGTATATAAGCTACAATCAAATACTATAGATTTTATAGTGCAGTGTGGATGAAGATCTTCTGAAACCAAGAGGAAACGGTTTTGTGTTTACAAAATGCCATCTTTGCACAAAAAAAACCTAAGCGTAGCCTGTTAGCCCACGTCTTCTTTTAAAAGCGGTTTCTTCAGCAGGCTGTTATCTGTGAGGGCTCCTTTCATTCGCTCTTATCCTGAGGGCACGGATGCACGCAGGCTCAGCGAGGTGCAGTGTCTGGGAGCGTCCAGCTGTACAAGCACTGGCGTCTGCAGCTGCAGTCCTCTGTAAACAGCGCAGGGGGCTTCGCTGGCCTGCCGGGAGGATGTGTGGTCTGGTAAAGAGCTTTCAGACAAATTGCCGGGGCCGGTTAGTGCGTGGCAGACGCAGCAGCAGGGGAGAACTATGGGAATGAGAGGATCGCATGTTGGGATGTGGTTGAGATGCGTATGAGTGTTATGGGAAGGAGAGTAATAAAGTGTGGATTGTCTTAAAAAGCAGTGACTCACTGAGTTTACAGGACTGTTCCGAGGGTTTTGAACATTTATCTTGTTTCTCATATTAAACGCAGATTATTTATACATGAGGAGATTTAAATTCTCAGTCTGATTTTAAATATTCATGCTCAGATTTTCTAAAAAGGGCAACACTGTTGCTGTTGCTTATACTTGGGTCTGGGCATTTGAGCAAATACAGTAACTGAATTGTGATGCACTGTAGGTGTTGTTTGTTTCTTTGTAAAAGATGCTATGTACTGTAGTAGGGTGTTTTTTTCTGTTTAGATTTTTGTGTGCACTACTGTATAAAAGGGGATAAGTCTGCACTCTCAAAAATAAAGGTATAAAACCTGGCACTGGGGTGGTACCCTTTCAAGAGGTACACTTTTGTACCTAACAGGTCAACATTTGTACCTTAAAGGTACATATTAATACCAAAAAAGTGCAAATGTTTACCGCATAGTACCCTTAAGATACAAAATTGTAAACCCAAAGGCACAAAATAGTATCTTTAATACCAATATGCACCAGTTAGGTACAAAACTGTACCTTTTGAAAAGCTATCACCTCAGTGACAGGTTTGTAACTTTATTTCTGAGAGTGTGTTATGCTCAGCATGGATGTATTTTTTTATTATTTAAAAATGAAGTAAAAACTGTAATATATTGAAATAATATTACAATTTTAATTTAAAATGTAATTTATTCCTGTGGTTCAACGTTTCATTTTTAGCATTTTTACTTTATCTTCAATGTCACATGATCCTTCAGAAATAACCTTAGTATGATGATCTTCCACTCAAGACACGTTTCACATTATTATTAATATGGAAAACAGCTGCTCTATAGAACTGTTTGTAGCATGTGTTTACAATTGAAAGAAGCTCTATGTAGAATTTAAAACAATAAATGGGAAATTGTATATAGCTTTTTTAATTCATCCCTGCTCAACGAAAGTATTCATTAAAACAAAACCTTACTAAGTGCAGCTTTTGAAGGGCGTGTACTTTTCTGCTTCAAATCAAACTCAAGTTATGTGTCATGTTATGATTCATTTCGGAGGTGTTTGGTTTTGTTCGTGTCTTAGAACTCTTTGTTGAAAGATGTTTTAAATCTTTGGGGAGAAAATGCATGAGGAAAAATACTTCCAGAAACTAGACGACTGGAAAAATGAGTCATAGTGGTTCTCCTTTATAATTTGTTATAAAAACATCAATACACTGATAGTTTTCTCCTTTTTTTGCACATGGACTGTAGTAGATTGGCAAACCCCAGAGCCCAGACTCAGGCATGTGTTAAAGTGTTGAGGATGATTTCCAGGACCTTTTCTGTGTGGTTGCTAGGAGTTCAAGATAAAACTCAGCTCACTTACAAGTGTCTAAGATAGTTTGATCCTTAGACATAGCTTGAATCATAATGGTCTTTTATTCTTATATGCTACTCTGTTCTATGCTATATTCTTTCATTCTTATATTCTGTTATTTTATATTCTGTTTTAGACCCTTGTTTTGTGTATTTAGTAACATTTCTCAATATATCTTCTTTTGTGCTCAACAAAAATAAAGACACTCAAACAGGTTTCTGACAAGTCAAAGTTAAGTAAACTGCAAATTCATGATTAACAAAACATAAAACAGATATAAAATATAGCAACAAGTCACAAAACATAAGGTATCATTTAGGTCTGTGTTACAAACTTTGCGTAAGCAGATCAAATACAACCCCCCACACACCCCCCAAAAAAAAATTGATCTGAAGAACTTATATTTGTAACATCAAGAACATTTCAATCACTGAAGTACCATATAGAGGGAATAATAGATTCTGAAAAGAGGAGGATTCTTTGATGTGTTCCAAAGAACCTTTATGCATATTAAAGATTTCAAGGCTCTTCTCTCCTCAGAAGACTCTCAGAGAAAGCGAGCAACAGGAGAGAGAGGTGTTTGCATCTCATTTGATCTCCTGATGGTTCGAGGCGTGAGGCCGAGGCTCCAAGCAGAGCAGGAGGGATGGAGTGAGATTGTTGTAATTGAGAGGCTGCAGGTGAGACTGTGGTGAACTGTGGCAGTGTTCAGACTGAAGGGGGACATGAAAGAATCTTTTGGAGAGGCACATGCTCTGGGATATTTAAAGACAGAGTGGAGACAGAGAGGGATCATAAAGGTGGAGAGGTGAAACTGGAATGAGGAGCAGAGAAACGTTTTGACAGAGATTCAAGATGAGCGATACTGAAAGAAGACAAAGAAACGCTGCTTTTTTGCTTGGCTGATAATGCAGTAATTCAGTCAGATTTCCTTCACAGGTCATTGTTTTTATATACACACGGTATAATTGTTTAATAGGGGCCCTATTATGACCCTTTTAGGAAGATAAAAAAATAAGTCTCTGATGTCCATAGAAGGTATGTGAAGCTCAAAATACCCCACAAATAAGGTTTTATAACTCTTTGAAACTGCCCCTTTTAGGCTTTGATCTTAATTGTGCCATTTTAGTGACTGTCGCTTTAAATTCAAATGAGATTGTGCTCTTTTCAAATAAGGGCAGAGCTACAAATGCCTATGTGTTAGCATAGTGGCAGATTCAAAAACAAGACTAACCTCCTATGCTAATGATGGAGAGATCGTCATCAATGGGCAGGGCTTTCCCATTTTGATGATATGTACAAAGAAAGAATGTCAATCTAAGTGTTTCTGCAAAGTGTTTTTATGAAGTGTGATTATATAAAATGAAATGAATAAATTTTTACCATTATATTCACAGACTGTTGCCACACATCTTCGTTTAAACCACTTCTAAAAAGGATTTTGCATAATAGGTCCCCTTTAAAGTGGTAGTTCAATCAATAATAATAATAATATAAATATACAACCCATAATATTTTTGAATGGTCTACTGAGTCTTATGTCATTACACATTTTTCATATTATGGAACACTGCAAAAAAAATCCCTTAATTGAGGTTTTTGTTTTATTTTCCACTTCAAATGCGTAAAGATCAAGATAAAGATGAATGTACTTGAGAATAAACACAGCATAAAATATTAAGAATTGTTTGAAAGGAATTAATCTTTGTTATGAGTGTATTTTTTTACTAGGCAGGCAGATCATTTTTCACTTGTTTTAATTATAAACAAGTTAAAAATGAGGACAAATCTGCTAGTGTAAACCCATGTTCAAGACACAGTTAGTCTAGGAAAATGGGATATTATTTTATGCAGTGTTAATTCTCAAGTAAATTGAACCTGTTTTGTTGACTATCTTTATACTTAAAATTAATTCTACAGAAACTAGGATATTTAGAAATATTATTACTATTGACATTCATGTAACTAGTCTGTAGTCTAATTAATGATTTAAACTGATCAGCGTTTTATAATTGATCAAAGAAATGGCAAGAAATACTACAAACATGCCATGTTAAGATACTGAATTCAACAAAATAAAACATGTAAAAAGTCTTACTCTGCCCCTGTTGCGAGTTCTTCACCTGTCAGGCATTTCGGAGGGTATGCAGTGTGTCAGACATTGATGATCAGCCTGACATGAACCTAATGAGGCCTTGTCAGAAAATTGCTTGACTTATGTTTATGTCTCGTCACTGTGTCTGCTGAATGTGAACAGTTTAAACCGTTTCAGCACTGTCAATCAGAAGGTCACTCTCGGCTGCTATCTACCCTACGGCATTACAACCAATCCCACTTCAGAGTAAAACTAGTGGAGATGTGACAGACGTGTCCCTCAATGCTATTGGAAACAGCTGTTTGTCCTTCCTCCTGCCCCTGAGCTTTACAGACTCTCATTAATTCTCTTCCAAAGCCAACAAACCACACTCAAGCAGTCCTTACATGGGCCACAAAGCCCAGATCAGCATGTGCGATTTCACCAGGATCAGTGTGGGTGTTGATCTGTTCAGGGCACACTAGATCTCCGAGGCATTTATTGGAGCTCCAAGATGACTGTGAGAGATACAGAGCTCAGGAGAGCAGAGCACAACTCACCTGTGTCAAGGGTGCATGGAAGTACAGCTGTGGCTTGTACTTACAAAGTATGTCAGTGTTAGGAAATCTAAGGAGGAAGAAGCGAGTGAGAAAAGGAGAGAGAGAGAGAGAGAGAGAGAGAGAGTGGGCGTAAACGAGAACTGAACTGACTCACCCTCTGTGACTCTTATTCTCTCTGAAAGTCTTTAAGTGCTGAAAGCTGTCACTTCGGCACAGACAAATCACTTCAGGACAGTTTAGAGAACGAAGCTCGGCATCGCAGTTGGAGGAGAGAAAGGTGCATTCAATAACCGGGTTTCCATCCGTGTATTTTTGTGCAAATTTGGAGATATTGCATATATAGCAAAATGCTGGATGGAAAAATGTAGATGTGTAAAATTTACAAAATGTATATAAAAGCAGTTCTGCATACCACTTGAAGAAAAAGCATGTTTATGTTAACAAACTACGAGAGAGTTGCATATTTATTTTAAGTTAGTCCTGTTCGGAACGACCTGTATTATAAACAGATGCTTTCATCCTTCAAAGGATAGTGCACCCCACACTGAAAAGAAGAGTTTTCTTATTTAGATTTGTTTGTTTTGTTTTAATGAAGTAATATGCCAATATTAAGTGAGTTTTTCTTTAAAACAAGCAAAATAATCCACCAATAGGATAAACAAAATAATCTTGTTTTTCATTTTGACATAAGATTATTTTTGCTTACCCCATTGGCAGATTATTTTGCTTGTTTTAAGGAAAAACTCTTTTTAAATTCTTAAGACAATATTTTTTGCTTGTCTAGAAAATGCATCTTGATTTAAGAATTTTCAAATATTTGGACTAGAAACAAGACAAAAAATCTAAGTAAGAAAAGCAGTGTTTGCAGTGCAAAATGAAAATGAAAGCAGTCCTTTGGATAACCGTTATCAGAAAGGTTCTTTGGAAAACCCCAAATGATTTTTCTATTGCATCACTGTGAAAACTCTACTTTGAAATCTTTCCGCAAAACAAAATACTGAATTCACAAAAATGAATCAGTTTAATTTACATTCTAACTCTTCAATCATGATACATAGTGCATTCCATTCTGAAGGGTTCATCCCTATGCCCTAATCCCATTGAAGTGTTTACCCACTGGAGTAACAGCTTTGAAGGGATTAGGGCATAAGGATGAACCCTTTCAAATGAAATGCACTAGTAAACATCAAACAACTTCCCTGTGCAAAGGATCATGGGGGGCTGAAGTGTCCATCAGTTGACCCTTCGAATTCCTTAATTGCAAATGACCCTTCGAAGTGACCAATTTTGAGCTTCTGTTTGGAATGACACTTGAATATGGCGGCCATGTTTGTTTTCACTTTGAAGTGCCCTTTGGAAGGCGATATATCCTTTTGGAACACATTAACACTATGTTGTTACCTGATATTTTCTGGATCATATGACTGATGTTGATGTTTGTGATTGATTATAAGTCCCGACAGTAAATCTGCCCACTGTTTATCTGAAAAATCCTTCAGGTCCTGCACACTCTTTGCTTTTGTAGCATATTCTGCATATTTGAACACTTTCCAACAGCAGCTGTGTGATTTTGAGACCTAGCATTTAACCCTGAGGGCAGTTGATGGACTTGTGCACAACTACTATAAAAGATAAAAACACTCACTGATGCCAACAGCACATTTAGAGCCGAGGGTGTACTTTTTTAACATCATGATGTGCATATTTTATTTTATACACACTTTTTATTCAGGCCTGCTTTTTAGAAATATTTGTTTCACAGAAGACCAAGATGCACAATTTACTTTAGTCATTCAATTGAAAAAGAGTAATTTTGTTGAAATGAATATGCTTTAAGGTGTTTTTCTTGTTATTTAGGTAATATTTATTGCTTTATTGTAGTGTTCTCTGTATTAGTGAGGGTTTTATCTTTGTGTGTGTGCGTGACTCTTAGTCTTGGCACCTTTAGATGAATTCAGATTCATCATGTGGCTTTCTGTTGTGCCACTTGTATTATTATTTGGAGAAACCCAAGTATGTTTCTTACCATTGCATCTGTGTATTGCTGCCTTCATGAATAGATCCACAGTGGGAGGAAAAGGTCAGTGAGTAGAAGCGCTTGCAGTCAACCAAGGCTTCCTGTGACAGCTCTGGACAATTTTCTCTGCTTTATTTACCTTGAATTGACTGCCCAACTTCCCAGCATACAGATCTATTCAAGGCTGCATTTTCAGCATGTTTGTGATAAATGAAATCTATTTGGTGTTGCAAACCTCCTCTACCAGAGTGCAATATCATGGAAACTTTACAGATTTGAGGATATCGCATTATATATTACATATCCCTTATGTTTTTGTAGTATTCCTGGATCTGCGGTGTGTGCTTTCGACATGGAGCAGCTGGCTGGAGTGTTTGATGGAAGATTTAAAGAGCAGAAATCGCCTGAATCGATATGGACACCTGTTCCAGATGAGGCTCTGCCCAAACCGAGGTATAAAATGAAATGACATTTACAACTCCAGAGAGTGTTTTATGTCTATAAATGCCAACCTACAGAGAGAAAGTTTATAATAATGCTCTTTGTTTGTGGATTTTTCAGGCCGGGTGGTTGTGCCGTACAAGGCTCCAAATTCAACTCCTCCAACTCTTTCCCTGATGACATGCTAACTTTTGTCAAAACTCATCCACTGATGGATGAAGCCGTCCCATCGCTCGGTCAGAGACCGTGGATTGTTAGGACCATGGTCAGGTAAAGTCACAATGGGTTTTTACTGTTAAAAGACCAGGACCTGCCATGCCTTCAGAACGGGATCTATCACTAGTCCAATGTAAAGTTAATGCACAAATTTTTGTGTGAAATGTGCATACGGATGTTTTCACGAACAAGTCATGATTAATCAAAACGTTTGCACTACAATGTATTCTAAATGTATGAAAAAAACTGTTTATACCACACATACACAATAATCATGTATGCTCAAAGCATTATAAGCATGTACAAAGAACCCTACATATAATTAGATTATTTATTTAAGGGTGGCTGAAAATTTGCCAGACATTTAAAATTGTTAATACAGTATAATCAGAGGTCCTATTATTATTAATATTTCATATGTGATTATTACTGTATGTCTCACTTTGTGGTTGGAAACATGGCACACTTGGTACTGCTTGAACATATTGCAATTATTAGTGATTGAGATACAAAGTCCCTACAATAATAGAACACGTTGCGTCCCAAATAACACACTATGCATCCGAAATGTAACACTAACATTTTTGTACCTGTACCTTTTGTACCTGTAAATTGTACCTGTCATGAGAACAACCAAATTCACCATCGGGAGGTGGCATAATCCCTTGCATTGTAGAATTTTGCTTGCACAATCCAAATTAAATAAAGAAATCCAACCTTTGCGCCTGATAGCTCCTCCTCTAACACTACAAAAGCAAAACTGCTACCATTGAGTATATAAAGAGTACTTCACCTCTTTGTATCCGCTGAATCCTCCAGGTATTTAAAGGGCACTTTTTCTTTTTAGAATTTTCAGTGTGAATGCAGTACTTACACAATGCTCTAGAATAGTGCATATGGATGTGATTTGGGATGCACATACAGTGCATCCTCTTCTTTCATGAGGGGTTTTAAAATCAGGATGGCTTTCCTTCCAGGTGGCTTGTTAAAAAATGTGACACATCTCCTGGAAATCCTGTAATCGAATAATGATTTTGGAGCTCCTGATGTCTTCCCATGTTGTGTGCTTTATGCATCAGACAATGGTCTGTGGGCATGTCGTATGTGGCTAAGCTTCAAAAACAGCTTTTAGTAAGATTTTTCACATACTTGAAGCAAATAAAACATATAATGAGCATTATTTAGCTGTTAAATAAACAAAACTATGCTTTTCTTCTTTAAGAGACATGCAAAACATTTGACTGGAACGTAACGTCTGCTAACATTAGTATCTGTCCAATCTCTGTGTTCAGAGACTATATGGGGTTCCAGCAGCTGGGGTTTCTCAGCGTCCCACAGGGCACAACAAGATTATAGTGACAAGTTGTTTGTGTCATTTCAAACACTCTGGGAGATCATCTTAATTTAGAAAGCTGAATCATCCTAGCAGAGCAGTTTGGACTGTTTTCTCAAGATATGTCAGTTTGTCAATGCAAATTGCTTTTTCGCAATTTGTGCATTTTGTTTTTTTGGCAGCAGATTTTAGTTCATAATTTAACGTCTCTCTTCCCCATCGGCCTCATTTCGAGGACAAATTAAGTTGTCTGCTGTCTCTTTCAGATACCAGCTCAACAAGATGGTGGTGGACACAAATGCCGGGCCTTATGGGAACCAGACGGTCCTCTTCCTGGGATCCAGCCGAGGAACCATCCTCAAATTCTTGGTCACCCCTAACCGGGATAACACCGTGACCAACAACAACGTGTTCCTTGAGGAGCTCGAAGGCTACAACCCTGACAGGTAAAGGTTAATGTTCAAGTGCCCTCTTTGGTGATCGTTTTATAGCAGAGAATCCCAAGTCATGGCGTGCAAACAGATGGAGGACATTAGCTGGTCATTATCCATTGCTGAAGGCGCTAGGAGTTTGCGAGAAACACTCATTTTCCATGGATATAGTGTTAATTGCGTTTTCTCCATCCAGGCACACTAAATGCTCTTTAGTCTGTTTTTCCTCACATTCGCTCTCTCTATCCTAATTATAAAGAAAAAGAAGCGCACTAAAGCAGAGGCATATGCTATAAATCAGGTGAACCTGTCTGCGGGGTGTTAATTTCTAAACATTTAGCTAAACAAAACAAGCACCCTTGATAAAACATGAATCAGCATGAATCGCTAAAACTTTGCATGTAATTTATCAGCTTGAGTGCATGCGTGTGTGTG
>CAIGQW010000259.1:3698293-3718623 GCA_903798125.1 Danio choprae
TGTATACACATTTTAATCTACGGTTCAACATTATAAATATTAGATAAGAAATTTGGCAAGAATGCATAATGTAAAACATATTTTCAGTACAGAATGTAGTTACCAAAAATAACTGGCAAATCCCTTTATTAAAAAAAAATAACTAACACACTAGGGTAAAATAATACACCAAATATACCTGCTGACATTGTCCAAAAAAAACAGCAAACATTAACCATTCTTCATTCTTGTGGAGTATGGAGTCATTGTTTGGACAGAAAACTCATCAGCAAATGTCAACGCTGTTAAAGCAGGCATCAGAAGGGAGGGAGACATCAGTGTAGGAGAAAACTGTCATGCTCACGCCTTTGTTACGAATGAATGGACTGCAAAATGAGGCTTCTCCTCAAGCCGGCAGTTCAACTACAGTACATGCACAAAGAGCAGACACTCATAAGCCCCATTACTCTTTCCTTGCATCTAAATCCCACCCGCTTTCCCCTTTTCTGTAGTGTGTGTATACGTTGCTGCAAAAGCATTTGAGTGTAATCACAGAGTTGACACAGATGGAGGCAATTATGCCGCTGTTAAAATATTTCCTGGAGAAAGGTGGTGTTTTGACTCTGCAAACAGTGGGTTGCAATCCCAATCTAAGTCCGTGTTACACCAAGAAGTGCAGCGTGGCGTCATTCTGGTGGAGTGGGATGACAGCCATGCAGAGAAACGCAGCGAGGCACACGCTGGCAAATTCACTTCTCTGCTGTAATTGCTATCAGCTAGCAAACACAGATATAGTTCTACATCTCAGGTACACTACTGATCAAAAGTTTGTGCTCTGTAAGATTTATTTATTTATTTTTATTTATTTATATATTTATTTATACCAAGGTGATTATGCTCACCCTGGCTGCATATGTGCAGTTGAAGTCAAAATGATTTTCTTTTTTAAATATTTTCCAAATTTGGCATTTCTGTGTGGAGTTTGCATGTTCTCCCCATGTTTGTGTGGGTTTCCTCCGGGTGCTCCGGTTTCCCCCACAAGTCCAAAGACATGCGGTACAGGTGAATTGGGTAGGCTAAATTGTCCGTAGTGTATGTGTGTGAATGAGTGTGTGTGGATGTTTCCCAATGATGGGTTGCAGCTGGAAGGGCATCCGCTGCGTAAAACATATGCTGGATAAGTTGGCGGTTTATTCCACTGTGGCGACCCCAGATTAATAAAGGGACTAAGCCGAAAAGAAAATGAATGAATGAATGAACAGAGCAAGGAATTTTTCACAGTATTACTATAATATTTTTTCTTCTGGAGAAAGTCTTATTTTTTTATTTCTGCTAGAATAAAAGCCCTTTTTAATAAAAACAAAAACATTTTGAGGTCAATATTATTAGTCCTCTTAAGCAATATGTTTTTCGATTGACTAAAGAACAAACCACTGTTTAATTAATTACCCAGACTTGCCTAATTAACCTAGTTAAGTCTTTAAAATGCACTTTAAGCTGAATAGTGTCTTAAAATATATCTAGTAAAATATTATGTATCTGTCATCATGACAAAGATAAAAGAAATCAGTTATTAGAAATTAGTTTTTAAAACTATTATGTTTAGAAATGTGTTGAAAAAAGTCTAATTGCCATTAAACAGAAATTGGGGGGAGGGAAATACTGGGGGGCTATTAATTCAGGAGGGCTAATAATTCTGACCTCAACTGTACATATAGAAAATACAGTACTTTGAAATGCTATTACAATTTAAAATACCTGTTCTGTTTAAATATATTTTAAAAAGATAGTTCAGACAAAAATGAATTTCTTTCTCAAATTCTTGTTACTTTACTCACTTTTTTCTTTAGTAAAACATTAAAGAAGATTTTGAGTTGAACCCGTGGTCCTTGGTGATTCATATAATGGCAGTGAATGATGATAGGATTTTATATTAAAAATAAACCAATACCAACGAGGCCAAATCAATAGCCATGGCTAATGATGATAACACAATGAGGTCTTGTGAAGCAATGTAAGAAATTGAACATTATTTACAATATTATTAGCTTTAATCAGTCTAGTTAAATAGATCTCAGCGCATGTGTTAATGTAGTTCGATTGTAGTACAGTGGCTTTTGATGCCAAAAGAATGAGGGCTTGTGATGAAATCACCAAAATCTATGAACAAACTGCATTACCTGACATCCCAACCAAGTGCACACTCACACTTTCGTCATCAAAAGCAACTGGACTACAAACGACCAGGCTGTAATTTAATCCCATACTGAATTTTTAGCAGCCATTACTACACTGTCACATCCTTCGGGAATAATTATAACAAGCTGACTTAGTGCTCAAGAAACTATGGAAGCTCATTTATATGAAAAGTTTTAATGGCAACATTTAGATCTCACAATTCAGACTTTATCTTACAATTCTGACATCATATTTTGCAATTTCGAGGTTGTATCTAGCAAATTGCAAATTTATATTTGACAATTCTGAATTTGGTTCAGAGGGGTTTTTGTTTTTGCATTTCTGTGTTTATATAGCACAGTTATGATTTTGTATGGCTTACAAAAGTTTATAGTAACTCATAACTCAAACGTTTTTCATAATTGTGGCTATTGTTGGCTACTAATAATCTTATTCAGATTTTTTTCTGCAATATTAACTGTATCTTATACTGTATATACTGTATCTTACAATTGTAAGTTAATATCTCATAACTGACCTAATTTCTTGAAAAGTGGTTTGTCTTGCAATTATGACTTTTTTTCTTGCAATTCCAAGGAATCTGCTCATCATAATTCAGACTATTTTTAAAATGAACTGCATGATTTCTCACAACTGCATATTTATAATTCAAAATTGTGAGATACAAACATGCAATTTTGACAGAATTTTAATTGTGGGAAAAACTTGAAAACTGCTCTAGTAAAAGTCCCTCCTGTGATGGAAACGAGCATTTCTTCAACAGTTATTATCATCAATGTTAAACATTAGCAATACTTCATAATTTTGTGGAAAACATTATACTTTTTTTTCAGAATTCTGTAATGTTGTGACAAGTGTTCAGTATCCAGTAATTTTTATGTCCTCAAAGGAAACAAAAATGCTATGCGAAATGTCAAAATCAGTCAGACAGAACATATTTGATGTGTTATGTTCCACATTTACTTTGAATGAAGATGACAGTAGTCATTTTGTAGTGTCACACTTTGTGTGAATCACATTTTGTATGCTCTGTGGGGAGTGTTGGGTGGGTGTTAAAGGTTTTATAGAGCGGTTCGTTGTTACAGTGAGTGTTTGTAAGACTGATGTGGTGCTCATGGCCTTTGGACCTTTCAAACATTCCCACAGGGGCAGTTCATGTTCTCCTGGAGTACAGAATCTCATGACCTTCATGTCCAGTGCATTAATCTAGTTGTAACACACACACATGTATGTCTACACAGAGGTAGGTCAAGCAGTGTAGGATATATTCAGAATTCAACAATTGGCTCTTTTTAAATTCTGGAGCTGGAATTTAAATTCAATTATCAGTTTCCCACAGTAAAGCCGCGGTCACACTATAGAGTTTAAGCTTTGTTAGACAATGATAAAGTGCACGATTGCTCCATATTTGAAATTTCTGTACAGAGAGGTCACGTTTTGAACTTCTACTGGTCTCTCCCAATCACGTGATGCGATTTCACAGGTCAGAGTTCACCAAACTCGAACTTTGGAACGCAGCGACATGCAAAATCTGTCACACGAGCTTGTGTTTCCGGTCTGACGAATTCGTATGTGAACGAATGGAAGTCTATGGAGGAAAAAGTGCAGCGTGACCGCGACTTAAGGTTAACTGATGAATTTGTGTGTGCGTGTGTGTGTGTGTGTTCTATACATTTATTTAAATTTACATGTAGTAATGTATAGAAATTTCATTCAAAAAATTTGAAATGGCATTTAAAAAATGTATTGTTAATATCATGTGAATTTGATTAATATGTTATATGTCATAAATATGTTATAAACTAAATGTATTTTGCACACATTAAATTAAATCATTCAAATACATTTTAACTAATTACAGTTCTACACACACACACACACACACACACACACACACACACACACACACGCACACTTGTATATGTGGTTTATGTGGACTCTACATAAGCGTAATGTATTTGTACTGTAAAAAAAAAAAAAGTTTATTATATAGTTTTACCCTACCCGTAAATCCAACACTCAAAGCAAACCTCTGGCAAATTTTGAATGTCAAAACACCCAGTTAAGGACAATTAAGCGATTTGAATTATGAGGACATGAGCCATGTCCTCATAAAACACGTTAATGTAAAACCTACAGTACATTATACCTATGTCATTATAAAATAATTTCCACATAAACAAGTACACACATTAAATTACATGAGCTGCAGCACATTTTGCTGTTAATGCAGTCACCTTGAGTTTGATTATGACATTTTACAGGTTTCTTGTTCTCTTCTCCTGTCATGCCTTTCCTCACTATACTGTCATTGGGAGAGGCAAAATGGCCAAAAAAAACTACTCCTATCATGTGCCATTTAGTAAACATTTACTCAAGAGAAAAAATTAGTATATATGTGGCTGTGTTCTAACAAGGGTCCCTAAGCAGCATTCACTAAGATATCTCACATAAGGACAAAATTTGTTTATTTGGAACTCTGAAGTGTACTTTCCAGGGAACTAAATGGTAGTTGGACTGTAGCCGTAGTGTGTGAGAAGTCTTGGCGTGTTTGACTGCGGTGAGAGAGAGAGACTCAGGAGTGTAAAAGGACAAGAGCAGCTGCCAGTGAAGCCTGGAGCTCCACGAGCCGCCTGTTGTGCTGTTGAGGATGTTGCCGTGGCGGTTGCCAGGCATGTTGACAGGGCATGAAGAATCTCTCCGCCACAGATCATCGTGACTGGGTGAAAGTGATAGCTCAGACAGGTGTGTGTGCGTGCATGCGTGTGTGCGTGCGTGTGTGCGTGCGTGTGTGCATGTGTGCTTGCATGTGTGTGTGTGTGTGTGTGCGTGTGTGTGTGTGCGTGCGTGTGTGTGTGTGTGTGTGTGTGTGTGTGTGTGTGTGTGTGTGTATGTCAGGGACTCAGAAAAACACAGAGCAAAACGTCTCAGCCTCAGAAATACCTTGCATGCATCCACAGGTGCGCTAACACTACTTTTCTCACACACATATTGCAGATCCTGAGATGAAAAAGCTGTATTGATCATTGTAAAGATGATTTTGTTCAGTTCATCAAGCCAAAGACCTGTGTCTGACGAGCATGAAAGAGACATTTTCAGTTGCCACATCAGATTGCGATTGACCCAGAAAACTTTCATAACTCCGAAAATGTGTGGAAAAGCAATTCCACCGAGTCTCAAAACACAACATCTCCATTTCAGAGACAAACCGTCTGTACCAGAGTGTTAACTTAATACAAATAAGGAAGTGATTTTAGCAGCTGGTAATATACAGTCATATGCAGAGCACTGACAGGTAGAATTTACGTCTTCAGCATGCTAGAAAGATTAACTTGAAATTGGAGGTTTTGTGATTGTGGTGGATGCAGATGTCGTGCCTCGCAATTGGCTGGGCTAATAGCGCCGTGTCGCTTTCTGAATTTATAACCCCGTTCTGGAAATGTTGAATATTTGTTTTAATGGTTTCATTTCAGTTCAGCCCTAAATTGAGGCTATTAATTTACGAGCAGACCTCCTGTAACAGTAGGGCCCCCATCAGCCACATCTGTGCTATTGCAATGCAGCCCACGCTTCCAGTGATCTGGGATGCAGGTTTGATAAATTCAGCACAGCTGAATCAGCTCTGCATCCTCATTAGCATCTGTCGGCAACAGTTGCCATGATTGGGGGACGCTATGTTGAAAAAGTATGCGCTAATTGACTACAATTAATAGCGGCTGACTAGGCGGCGTCTGTGGAGAAGGTGAGCAGGCGACAATGGGCAACAGTGTTTTAGCAGCAGACCGTTTCTCTTAACATTCAGCTCCAGTGGGGCGGCTTATATCCTGAGCTCGACACCCCTCGTTATTTTAACCAGTCCCTTCTATTTAGTCGAATGTTAATCATCGTCAGACATTGTGGACTGTAGCGTGCACAATTATGTTGGAATTAGAAACCCTGCACCGCTGCCAGGAAGCCTTTCACCTTATTGCTTCGCTACAGGCCATGAACAGCTTGTCCTATTGAAAATTATGGAAGAGTTAATTGAGAACACATGCAGACGTATGTAAACCTGCAGGCTGGATATTGATCTGAGAGTTTGGCTTTTAGAAGTGTAAGCTAAGAAAAATGTCTTCACTAGTATCTTTCTGTAAACACCCTGCTTGGAACCAGACGCGTTTAAAAAAGTTTGTTGGGGAAACTTATGCATTCCTTACAAGACCAGATTATTAGTTTTTTTATGCTAATTTGGCTGGATTTTGTTATGAAGCTATGAAAGGTATATTTTACCCAACAATGAAATTACTGTCATTATTGAATTATCCTCTTGTTGTTCTAAAACATGTATGACTTTTTGGTGGAATACAAAAGAAGTTTTGTTTCCATATAATGAAACTCAATGGGGGCCATTGTTGTTTCGGACGTCATTGACTTTAATTTTATGGACCAAAAGAGCCTAATTATCTTGTCTGCTCTGTGAAAGAACAATAGGTTATACAGGTTGAGGGTTCAAGCTCCACACTGTCTCAGCAATGAGCTCTTAGTAAACTAGTAACTAGTTCCATAAGTGTTTTTTTTTATGTTCACTCAATTTCTCAAAGTATTGCTTGACTCCAACTTTAAAAACATTAGAGTATTGGCTAGATTTGTGTTTATTAGCCCAGCCTGAATGTTGGCTGGATTTGAAAGGAAAAAATTACATTTAATGTTTAAAAGTATATATTGTTTTTACATTTAATGTATTTTTATCTCAGCCCAAACAATAATATTTCTTCAAATTAGATTTTTTTTATTTGTCTCGATCAAAATTCCCTTTTTTTACTGATTCATTTACCAAGTGTGGCTTCTAACACAAAATTCAGTTTGTTCTTCACTAGAGACACCACTATATCAGCCTCTAAAACACAACGTATGCTCTTGACCAGAAGTGCTGGTCTTTTCAACATGGTTAACACAATGCAGTGCCAGCAGTGAGGCTCAAGTACAGCAAAAGATGGGTGACACATCGAGAACCAGAAAAAGAGAGAGAGAGAGAGGATTTGCAGACTGAGAATAGCCTGCAGTGTTTCTGCAGAGAGAAGAGTGTGAGAGTATATGTGCGTATATGAGAGAGATACAGAGCAAGAGCCAAAAGAGAACACAGAGAAGACTGAGACCGAAAGAGAAAAGATAATGAGTAAAGTCAGTGAACCATAAGCCACTGCTACAAATGCACGCGCTCGCATGTAAGGCCTCGTGCTCGCATGAAACACTACGCACACGGTGGCATCAAACATAATTG
The DNA here is from genome assembly GCA_903798125.1 of Danio choprae. Classification (NCBI taxonomy): domain Eukaryota; kingdom Metazoa; phylum Chordata; class Actinopteri; order Cypriniformes; family Danionidae; genus Danio; species Danio choprae. The sequence goes on from CAIGQW010000259.1 coordinate 3,705,732, forward strand.
CAGAAACTACTGCACGAAGAAGTGTTTGTTACATAAGCGCAGCCTGTTTTCATCAAACTGAACCGTTTCACCCCATGCTAGAAGGTCAGGTAATTAACAAACCTTGAGAAGCTTGCTTATTTGCTAAAAGAAAATCCATATTCCACCTGAGCTTTTTAATGACGCCATCTCAACAAGATACCGAACCCTGCTAGCATTTCATTAGCCGCCTCTCTGCTTACAGGTTGAAAAGGAGAGAGAGCGAGAGCAATAGAGTGATACAGGGAATAAAAGAATAAGGGTACCTCCCCGGAGACAGACAGCCAGCAGAAGATGAAAGGACGTGGCAGAGAGAGAGAGAGAGAGAGATAGAAAGAGATGAGCAGAAGAAGATGTGCGCAGAGATGGAGAGAGATAAGCAACAAACATCAAACTGCTGGTGAATAGACCCAGAGAAAAAGAGGCGAGGCAAGGCAAGACGGTTAGTCCCTGGGCTCTGAGTCTTTTAGCACTTGGCCTATTGCCTTACGAAGACCAACTCTAACTAGACTGCCCTGCCGCCATTGTTCGCCTGTAATTGGAGCTTCCAGCTCAAGACTCGCTTGCTGCGCCTCAGTCTGACAGTCCGGCTGCCTTCCATTAAGCTTTAATAAGTGAATGGGGAAAAAGGGGGATTCTGTCACCCCGTCGGGAATGAGCGAAAGAAAGGAACGCTGCCTGAGACCATCTCTCCCTCTTCGCCTGCTCCCGTCTGTGTGTTTTGTTTCCTGTCACGACAAAGCGATGCGACTACAAAGGCTACATCTATAATGGTCCCAATCTATTCACTGCATGCATGCACCGTCTTCTTACTGTAAAAAGGGACAGACACGTTGCAGGCGAGAGGAGAGGAAGAATGAGAGGTGGCCCTCCAGACAGGCAGCCGGTTTAATGCGTTTCTTTCATTAAGGAGAAAGGCCGTTGTGGTTTGGGTAATATCTATCTGAGGCACCATCAGGGCTGTGCCCAGGAAAAAAGCGACTCGTGTGTGTGTGTGTGTGTATATACAAAGACATTTGATGTGTGTGTTTTAGTGCTGTTTTTAGGGAGTCAGGCTCTTGGAGAGTTCTTTGTGACCTCAGGTGCTCTTCTGAGAGAGGAGGATTATTATAAAGTCCAGTTTTTTGATTTTAGTGGCATTTGCAGAGGTTTAAAGGATTTGTGTAATTTTATATCATTACGATATTAATTTGGGAATCTGTTTTACTTCATTAGATATCAGTGAAGAATAATGGATATTTTTGTTCAGAAAAAATTTTGAAGGAAAAACATATGCTGTTTAGCTCTTGCAATATCAATTAGACATTAAAAACGCATATTTTGCATCATTCATGACAGAAAATTATATTTCAGATTTAATGTAACTTAGCCCTTGTGTACTGTTTAAATTGACTACCCTTTCGTTATGTTGGGGGCTGTTTTTGCCCCATTGACTTTCATTATAATGAAATTTTTTAATTGCAAAGCCATGACATCAAATAATCATGCATTCTTGATTGTTGGTGTTTTTCCCTTGTTCGGAAGAGGTAAAAACCTTTTATTTTTACAGTCGATCATCAGTTGGCACCATTAACCCTTCAGATAGCTTTAGGTATGAAAAAAGTTTTCAACTTTTATATAGAGTTCTATGGAGTAAAAGAACAAATTATAGTGTGTGTGCATATCAAGGTAACATATCAAGGTAAGTGTGTACGTTCTTACACACGTACACACACACACACACACACACACACACACAGAGAGAGAGAGAGAGAGAGAGAGAGACTATACTCCATATAAGCATATCATTTTAAGCCAGAAACTAACCTTTTTTTTACTCTGCAACTGATGATCAACAGTAAAAATAAAAAAAAATTGTTCCTCTTCCCAACAGGGAAAATCAGCAACAATAAAGAATGCATGATTATATAGTGTCATGGCTTTGCAATCAAAAAATGTCATTATAATGGAAGTCAATGTGGCAAAAACAGCCATTAACAACAAGTTTGCCAAACAGTGTTTTGTTGAATTTTAAAAACTTTCAAAAAAATTTCCCAAAATATGTCAAAGTAAGATTTGTCACCACAAATCATTCCATTTTCTGAAACACAGAGAAAGTTGTGGCGAACATTTGTGCTTACTAGAGAATAGTTAAAAACAATTTTATTAATTTTATAATTTTTATAATTTAATTTTATACATTTATAATTTATTAATTTTATAATTAACACTAATTGTATCTTAATTGCATTCTAATCAATTAAAGGGATAGTTCATCCAAAAATGAACTGTTCAGCAGAAGAAAGTCTAACTGGTTTATAAAAGTGAAGGGTAAGTAAATGATGACAGAGTTTACCGTTTTGGGTGAACTATCACTTTAAGATTTAGATCATATTGTGATACATTGCTGGCACTTTTGAATTTGCATTGTTTTTCACTCCAGAGTTTGTTTGAAAAGTTTACAAAATGTGTTGCGCAGACTCTTCAAGCAATCAAATCTCATGATCTACCCTGTTACCTTGCGCCACTGAATGTAAACATCACATTGCATGAACATAAACAACCTAGAAAATAACATCATCCCAGCATCCCACCCTGCTCACCACATCCTTCCAGGACCCCTGATCCTGAATGACAAGTGGGTTACAACAGCATAAACAAGAGCTGTTATAGCCAGTGGTTCGTGAAGTGAACCGCCCAATGGCAAAAATGTTTATCTAACTTCCAACAGCAATGCAGCCACACACCGGCAACGGCAGCCAAAATGTTAATCATAAAGATGACAATAACAAAAAAAAAACTACAGTTTACCCCTCTGTAGGCAGCAGATAGTTTTCTGGGAAATGATACACACACCTGGTATCTGTCTGCGATTGAATAAATAAAATGCCCCCACACCACAAACAAAATAGACAGAGAGTGGTAGCAGGGCAGAGACAGAGATAAACACACAACCGTGGTGAGTAAAGAGAGAAAAGAAAAAGGGGAGGAAAAACCAGACACTGACTCAGCATCCACATGAATGCATTGATTGATTTGAGGTGTCATTTTGGTAATGTGGTCTGTCCTTCCAAAATGAATATGGCGAAGTAAACATGTATATCATCAGAAAATTGATAGGCACTCTGTCATAACATCTTCCAGTGAAATGACCAGCATAACATGCTGTATGTTTCTTCAATTGCAGCTAATGTATCTTTTAATTCAGCTGACATGTTGTACGCACCCACATTGAGGCATCTATAATAAGCTAATTATCACATCAAGATTTTTATTGATTGTGCCTCCTCTCCTCTCAATTTATTTGCATTTTAAAACAAACATCTTTAAGTGCTAATTAAGGCTGTTTATGTTCACCAGTGAGAAATGGTTACCCTTTGTCTTCATTGTGATAAATTTGCCTGTTCAATTCATTTGATTCAAGAGCATTTGGTTTTGCTGAGACATTTTATGACATTGGTTCTTACTGTTGTAAATAATTATGAGAACTTTACTTCAGTTTTATAGAGCTTCTACTAATTCGTAAGATATTGCAACTTGGGTAGTAAAAAAGAGACTACCTGGAAAGTCTCAGTTTCTCTTGATTTACAATTTATATGTTTAAGTGAAACATACTTTCAGACATGCTTATATTCATTTTTAGACAACTTCAGAAGAGTTATGAAAGCATTATGTGGTATTTATATGCTTCCAAAATCTTTTTGAATTCAACAGTTTTGCTGGTTAATCTCTTGCAGCAGTGTTTTTGTTTTCTCATCATAATAATTCATTATTGCTCTTCTGAAAATGTAAGTCTTTTGTCAATTTCATAGTGATGTGTATCCAGATCTCACATCCCTCTTGACTGCATGTGTGTATGCGCGAGTGTGTGTGCATGTGAGAAAGTTTGATCAGTAAATACAACTTAAGATTCAATATTTGTCAGATTTATTCAGTTCAAGGCGTTTTTGAAAGTTAATGTTCCAAAACACATAACTGATGATAGACACTTTGAGTCAGGGAAAGACATATTGCAGCAGTTAAAATCAACATCCACTTCAGGTGGTAAGGAGAGTAATTAGTCTGCAGGTTTCCTGCACTCATGCATTCTTTGACCTCACAGAGCTTTGAAAAAACAAACAAACTCAAGGTAATTTAATCTTGAGAATCTCTGTCAGTTACAAAAGTGTCATTTATGCTAATTTCTGGTATTCTTTCCATGTGTTTAGGTCTTCAGCATGAGAGTTTCATTGAGGAACCAGATGGCTTGGTGTCTGTAAACCTGCTGGTGGTGTCTGCAGTTTCCGCGTTTGCCACCGGAGCGGCGCTGTCTGGTCTTATGGTGTGTTGGATAATGAGCCTCAAACACCGCCAGCATTCCAGAGCCAATGGATCCGGCTTAGGGAGTCGTAGGAAGAGTGACAAGGAGCAGAGCATGTTAGGACACGGCCGCAGCGGTTCCGTGATCAGCGTGACGCGCATCAGCGGCAGTGAACGACCTCGCTCGCAGGTTGAAAACATGTTCACCAATGGCTGGCCAAAATCCGGAGAAATCGACACAGGACTTCCCACTCCAGAACAGACACCTCTGCAGCAGAAACGTCCCAGTCCTAATGTTCATCTCACAGACTGTGACTGGGACCAGAGCCATACTTTCCTGGCCCAGACAGGGACACCCTGCCCAGCAAACTCTGCTGTCATTTACCTGAGCTCCAAATACCTGCAGGGTGGACGGCAGGAAGAATCGGGTGATGTTCCCCCTCATTCAGAGCGCCAAAGGTACCTTATCCTCTCCCACCCTCCAAATCAGAGGGAGCAGGGCTGTCGACCGTCCGCTCCACCTACCCGCAACTCCACTGGTGAGTACAACTATCCTGCAACACCCCAGGACTCACCTGATCGAAGGAGGGTGGTTTCAGCTCCTACCACTCAGTCGGACTATGGCGAACAACTGCGGTGGTCCAGAGACGGGCTCAATTTCAACAGCAACAATGCAACCCCTTCTGGCCATCATCCATATCCAATACAGCCACGCACTAATGCAGCGTTAATACGGCCAGGTCACCACACTCAGCGGGGGCTCAATGAGCTACAGGACTACAGCCACCTGCTGGTTAAAAGTGTAGGTGAACGCAACCCAAATGGCCAATGAGTGGTCCAGGCCCGTTCACACCCTTCAGAGTCCCATCACCCCCAAGACTCAGACTCCTTCTGTAATCCTGCCCTTCCTGTCCTCTCTCTCACTGCCATCCAGTGTCTTTAAAGTCCCCCACCCAGTGGCTAAGCTCTAGGACCACCAAGAGTGAGAGAATGAGAGCATTAGCGGTTGATGGTGTTAAAGCCGCCGTCCTCCCCAGCCTGCGGGGTGACGCCACTTAGCACGTTAGCGCCCTGTCTAATCAAATGGAAGGATCGTTTGGGAATATAGGGATGCATTGGGTGATGGGAGGTGAAATACTTAATCATAATCCTGCGAAAGGCTACATTGACTGTTTAGCGTAATCGCGGATTGTCTGTGTAATCTCACGCCCTGGAAGTGATCCGTTTCATTTTCACCTTCCGTTTGCACCTGTGAATGCTTCTTTTGAGCATCCTGGGGCATTTTCAGACAAGCTCTAACTTCCTTGTGTCTGGTTGTCTCTTTGTATGTGTGTGTGTATGTAAGTCGCGCTAAAATGTGCTTGTCGGCCAGACCTGATGTGAACGCAAAGTGGCCGAGCGACACAGGAGATTCTCGAGTGATCTGATCTGATGTCAAGTGACTGACTACCCCTCCCTCCCTTAACCTGTTAAGTGTCAGGAAGCAATCAAGAAAACTGCCATCTGACTTTGTCTACAGACTTGTGTGCTGGAATATCAGATGTACATGGGTGACTGAGAAGAGCGTTCGCCAAAAATCATGGAGGATTCAACCCATGCTTTCTGGATGGAGCAGGGAAGCACTGTGGAAATGACTATATGTTACGTACAGGGACATATGTTGTTGGGTGGACCCATTTATTTTGTGGTTTATTTCCAAAACTAAAAAGCTTTGCCTTTTTTTATCCCTTACACGTTAGAACAGAGCGTTTACAACACTTGCTTTTTCTTTAGCTCTGCCTGGCTTGGTTTTCTCTGCAGTCCATTGAATCGAATGTGAGCTCGGTTGTCTGGGCCGAGTTGGGCCGCTGGGGAGCTGCATTCAGAGTGTCTTTCTGACACTGGGTCTCTTTGTGCGGCCCAGCCAGAGAAGACCATCCCAACAACAAATAGCCGTTAAGAGTCACGGCCTAGCCATCAGCCCAGCCCAGGAGAATGTCAATGAGGAGCCAGACAGATCGGACCCCTCTGGTTCCCCCCTCACTGCCAGCCTTCACAAGCCACACAGAATCAGACGAATACAATGTTACATTTAGATGGAGAGCAAAAAAAAAATCTAACCCACCAGGCTCTCAATGGCACTGTGCCCGCCTCATGCATTGTTCAGTTTCCTCTGGCTCTCTTTGGATTGCTGTTTGTTTGTTTCAGGGTTGTAAACCCCACGGGAAGCATGAAAGAAATGGTGTACTATTCAATTCATTCACCTCTCAGTGAACGACGTTATCGCTGCTTTCTTCCCGGGGGGACTAGTAATTCACCTAGTATTACCTGAATGAGTCCACTAGAGGGCAGTAATGCACAACGAGATTTTCTTCTCTGTTCAGTGGACCATTTTCACATTGTGAGATGATGCATTTCCACAGTAATTAAATTGTGTTTTATGTTATCAAGTATTTTTCCAAGATTTCCAAGTATCCTGGCAAAAATCTAATGTATTAAGCAGCACAACAGTTTAAGCATTGATGAAATATGTCTCAAGCACCAAATCAGTGTATTAAAATTATTTTCTGACCAATCATGATGCTAAAGAAAAGGATAAAATGCAAGTTATTTAAAAAAACTTTTAAGTATTGCTTTTTTTAATACTGTTATTTGTGTTGTCATTTATTTGTTTGTTAGTTTTTTTAAATAAATAAAAGATTTACCAACCCCAAATTCTTAAACTTCAATATATAACATTATACGCTGGCATAATTCCTTGGCAAAAAAAAGTGAACACTAATGCAGTAAAGGTTTCAAATATCTTGAGTGATGGTAAGTTAGCTTTTTTCTTTTAGAAAGATTTGTTGAATTTTGGATTTTTTTCCCTTACTCTTTTGAAACAAATGCAAAAATAACATTTGCTTTGCTCTCACATGCATTCTCTCGAAATCTATGCTGCCGTTGTTTATATTCCAAACCCGAAAATGTGAAAATGGTCTATAAGAGGGTTTAACATCAAATAGTTGACGGTCCTATAATCAACAATACTTCAGCACTAAGTATATATTGACCTAAAAACAGGCCGTGTCTGGTGTAGTGATGATGGAGAGAGAATTTAAGGACACGGAATATGAGTGCATTCTTTTGATGGTTGAAAGTGAACTGCTAAAGCTGAACATTAAACCAATTAATCAGCTGTATAATTTGTAGGTTTTAAGTGCCAATGCATGACTGAGTTCAAAACTCAATGTGTAATTATTTTAAACAACATTATTGATGCTGTTTTTTTTAATTGCCACCAATCTAACACAGACTGAGGCTTCACTGCTTGCTGAAAAGGTCTGGCTACCCATGCATGCTCTCATCTTTCCCATCTCCCTGGCTTTTCACTCTGTTGCACCATTAGAGGAAACATGCGTGATTAAGTCTATGTTGGCCTGATAAGTCCTAGAGATGATCGTGAGAGACGTGCAGAAACACAGGCACCCACTTGCTTACTCACTGCCAGATTTTACAAAGCAATCGACCGAGATGTGGGCAGCCAAATCCCATATAAATAGAATAAACCATAAACAAGCGGCAAACGCAGGTGAAACGTATTGTGTAACCCTGTATGCAATTGCTAAACAGGGTTAATTCGCACAAGATTTTGAGGCAGTGAAATGGAGTTAATTTGCTGTGGAGCTCTATAAAATGTGTTCCCGGGAGAAGAAAGTAAATAAGGGTTGTTTCACTGTTTTCCTATGTCGTAATTCTCTTGAGCAAGATATACAGTCGGCTGTAAAAACCATGCTACGGTTTTGTTTGGACAGAAATATATCTAGCTATGTTTTAGAAAGCTCCCTACTCTCAATTTTCCAATTAAAATTCTGCCTGTGAACAGCGAGGACAGTGTGCTCGAGGCTTTCTCATTGTCTGGGCTGTTTTTCTTTCTCCGCTTTGTCTCTTAAAGCTCTGATATTTTTTTTTGTATGCCCCCCCCCAGCCACAAACTGCCACAACTAATGGGCCACCCGACAAAATGCGCAAACACAAAGAAAGAAATGGTTTGTTTGGAAATGACATGCTTTCAGTCTGCGAAACCTGACATCTGACAAGCACAAACGGAGTTTTAATTTTTTTGTAAAGTTGTAGAGAATATATTAGCCAGTACTGATATCTTCATTTTTATATTTGTTTATTTGTTTGTTTTGTGGTAATGTTTTAGGTTGGTTTATTGATTTGATTTGCTCTCTGGTGTGTGAGTTTTTTCGACAATGACAATGATTATTCTGCGACTGTGACCTGAATTTCAGTGTTTGATCCTGGTTTATGAACTGTGCAAAGCCTTTTCTCAAAAAAAAAAAAAGAGAGAGAGAAAGAAAGAGAAGAAAAACACTTCTGCAAAAGAGCCAAGTTCTCTGTTAACTGTGATGGACTTCTGATTTGTCTCGCACCGGAGGCTGTTCGTGTTACTGGGTCAATTGTCATTAAATGACAAGTCGTGTCCCCTTCAGTGTACATAATGATTTCAGTGCTTAAATGTAATTTAAGTGAACTATCTGCATGAACACAGCCGCCTCGGTCTGGAGTCCACAGAGGTAGTGTACTTCAACACCACATGCTACTGTGTGCCCTAATATTGTCCACCAATCAGACAGTCACATGCATGCTTTCCAAATCAACAGCACAAGTGCACATAAGGACACACACACACACACACACACACACACACACACACACACACACACACACACACACACACACACACACACACACACACACACACACACACACACACACACACACACACACACACACACACACATACACACGGACAGTGGAGTCCAGAAGTCTTTTTCTTGTTTAATACAATGTTTTTGTTTGGGTTTTCTGAATTTCGGAATGTCTTTGTAATCAGTTTGTCAGCAGCACTTAATCTGCTTGTAGTTTGTGTAAAGTCCTGATGATCACGCTCTACAGCTTGATTTGAAATGATCCAAAGAGCTTTTTTTGCTTCAGTGGAAGCGGGAACATCTGGCTTTCTGCACTGTGTCACATGAAGAGAAGTTACAAATTTGCTTTTTTAAATAGTTGGAAATGATGCTCAATTCTAAACATGCTGTATTCATTGTGTGTCTCAAAGTTTCTAGGTTAATTTCTGTGAAGTATTTTCAGACTTTTGGACCCCACTGGACTTAAACACACAAGCGTACATACAGTTTTGCATTCGAAAACTCACTGTCCTCAGTTCTGGCTGTCATTGAGCATGGAGACTGTGCTCTGTTATCATTTCCTGTTCTAATAAACCATCAAGAACCTAACTGGCTTTTCTTTTGTACTTTTTTCTGTGAGCTGAATTTCATTTATTCATTTTCCTTTGGATTAGTCTCTTTATTCATCAGGGGTCGCCACAGTGGAATGAACCGTCAACTTATCCAGCATATGTATTACGCAGCGGATGCCCTTCCAGCTGCAACCCAGTACTGGGAAACATCCATACACACTCATTCACACACATACACTACGGCCAATTTAGTTTATTCAATTCACCTGTACCATATGTCTTTGGGCTGTGGGGGAAACCGGAGCACTCGGAGAAAACCCACGGCAACATGCAAACTCCACACGGAAATGCCAACTGACCCAGCCGGTACTCAAACCAGCGTCCTTCTTGCTGTGAGGCGACAGTGCTAACCACTGAGCCACTGTGTCGCCTGTGAGCTGAATTTGATGTATTTTATTGATTACATGTTTAAGCCGGTTGCAAGGGAGTTTGGGTAAAATATAAGACTGATCCATTTTTAGAGGCGATCGATAAAAGATATTCCGAAGAATGTTGGGGAAAAGCAGCCACTGACATTAATTGAAGAAACAAAAATAAAATGGAGGTCAATGGCAGCTTTTTTGTTCAACATTCTTCAGGATATCTTCCTTTATGTTTGGAACAAGTGGAGGATGAGTAATAGAGTTCAATTTGGGGTGAACTATCCATTTAACTGAACAGGCATTGTTACAAATTGCATGGAGACCAGTTACAATTTTAAGGATATAATTTATAGACATTTTTAAAAAGAAAATATTGTTGGAGGAGTGCTCCAGAAAGCTCAGAAAATGCCGTTATAAGGTTCTTTGAGAGTAATAGATTTGAAAAACAAAAAGACAGTAATTGAAGTATTTTGTAAAGAATTTAGATGCAACTTAATAGATGCAAAATTGTGATTATGTTTTCAGCATTTGTTGGTGCTATATTTTCTTAAGGATGTTAAGACCATGACCTATTTTTCTTTGTTTATAAATGATTCGATGTCAATACTTTGACAGTCTATTTCAAACAAAAGATTTCCCAATTTAGTGTGTCGCGGCAAAACATTGTATCAAGCCTGTTTATCATAGACTTAATACATAACTTATTATTATCATAGACTTATTTTAAGTAAATAAAATAATACTTCATAGACTTCATTTAGAAATCCAGGTTTTGACATCAATCCTGTGCCAGTCTGTTTTCAGAAATTGATCTTCACCATGGCCGTGTTTTCGTCGCGGCAGTTCAGAAATAAAATGGCTGACGAGTTGACAGGACTAGTTGTGCAACACTGTACCAGGTAGGTTTACTAGTCTTGAAAGGACCTGGATATGGAGATAATGTAGCCTATATGATTCAAGTATTAAAATAAAATACATTTCAAACTTTGCTTGAAAAGTTTTTCAGATGCACAAATTAATTATAGTAAATATTTCCACAGCCTACATGTTGCTTGCAATATCAGTTTTTTAAAAAAAACACTCATTTCTGGTTTAGGTTGGTAGTTCTAAGTTAGATAACTTATTGGAAAGGTTCATGTTGGGTTTGTAGCTCAAAACTAAAGCTAAATTGGGCATCAATGTTATTTTATTAATCACACACGTAGGCTATCTTACATGCTCCAGTTAGTCTGTGCTTCTGCCTTTAGGCTGTTCTGCTGCTTTAAACACCAACTATAAACTGTAAATAAAGCATCTTAGAGTGCTGGTTTTCATTTTCTCTTTGTCCAGAGTTATACTTATTTGAGTATGAAACAGAAAAACAGATCTGAGATTAGTACTCTTCAGTGGTTCTTTTGAATCACGAAGCCTCTGTTAATACACCGCAGGTTAATTTGTGGTCTAGAGAACCAGTACGGCTGTCTGTTGACATGTGCTTGCACAAATGCCAACACATCTTGTAATGAATCAGAGACACACTTCTCCATTTTTATTTTCCAGCCCGGAAGGTCTCTGAATATTTATTTTCAGACAAATTCATGTACGCTAGTCGGGATTTGACATGGAGTGGAATTTTAACAAGCTCACCTGCCTCGAGTTAAAAAACAAAGTAATAAATCCTTTTGTCGGTGTTGTTTTGAGGCAACATGTTAAGGATATACGTCGCTGCTCACGTACCAAACATAAATTTACTCGCAACAGTTCATGGTCATCCATTAAATTACTAAAATAGCCTAGTAAATCACAAAACGTGGGTCAAATTTGTGAAACCTATTTGATTCAGAAGCAACGTATCATCTGTTATGGTTTAATATGAAAAGTGTTCATAATTTACGCATGATCTCATGAGATAATTTACATTGTTTCATACGTCATTGGCAAGAAAGAAAGAAAAATAGAAGTCTGCTGTAACAACACACATCCACGCGGTGGCAGTGTTGTCCATCTCACCGCTATTATAAATAGGCCGAGTAGTGATGATTGGGTTTAAAGACCACTGAAAACCTGAAACAAAATGTAGGCTACGATTTAGATTTGAAGAAGAAAAAAAAACCTTGTGAAATCGAGTTTATTATCCATACTTTTGGTGTGGATCAAGTGTGTTCAACTTAACTTAAAACCACAGTTGCATACAACTAAAAATTATATTGCTCTGTTAATTTACTAAATTAGATCTTCATCCATAGAACTTTATTAGATTATTTGTTAAAACTGTCCTGGGTTATTCAAAAACGGGAAATTAACCCTACCGACTTAAAAACATATAGGCCTAGGCAATTAAAAATGAATCTGCATAGCTCACGTTGATACATTAAAGTCTTTTGTAGCAAAATGATCAGTCTGTGCCAGATCATCGTTAGTATTACAATATTATTACTTGTAATATTTAAATTGTGGAATAAGATGTTTGAACCCCACTGTAGTAATATTATAAAATACCAGGCCATTTGTAATAGTTATCATTTGTTATGCAAATATCTAAAATAATATTTTTACAAAACATCATTGAGGAAATCCCACCTATAATGTTATAGTTAAATACATAAGTCACTAAATCACCTAAATGCTAGGTGGGATCATTCACACCGGACTATCCTTGATTAGTGAGCAAGTGTTGTTTTGTGAAGTAGGTTAAAATGTTGAAAGGTAACTTAGTTTAGAGCAGTGTTTTCTCTTGTGGCCACATTTTGTGTACTGAATTGGTTAAAACAGTTTAATTATTCATGATGTAGTGCATTTGAGTCCATGCGGTGAAAGCCAAAGATTTAGTGAGTTTTAACAAACTGTTCTGTAATCTGTCTGTTTATTATATTACGATCTAGTTAAAAAGTATGCTTTCATGGTGACATCTTGAATACTTATGCAATATGATATTTATGCAATAGGCTAAAGTGGGTACATTTACAAG
>CAIGQW010000259.1:3719023-3755401 GCA_903798125.1 Danio choprae
ATGTATGTATGTATGTATGTATGTATGTGTGTATAATTTGATGCCTAATGGTCAAAAAAGTGCAATATGGACATATTCTGGATTTTGAGAGACTGTTGCTATAACAACAGTCTGCTAACAGTGTGCTCAGGCACATGTTGGTTTGTAAACAGCAGAGCTCGTTACTTCATATATAGATTATTGAATTAGACTGTAGAAAGGAACACCATGCTCATATTACCATGAAACACAGACCCCAAGAGGAATTAATCTCATTCAGAGCCTTCCAAGTTAAATAGTCTGTAATCAAATGAACCGACTAAGTGTCACGCACAAACACACATAGCTCTAGAAGTGGGACTCCCTCAGGTCTATACATAATTTGATTTGCGTCATTACATGTATGGGAAATCAGTCACTTATGTATTACTTAAGTATTATTTTACCTATGCAAGTTATGTTAAAGTGTTTTGACAGAGGTTATGATTTCTTTACACATAATATTTTTTGACACTTTTTTTATGTGGTTATACATTGAGTAACATCCCAATTTCCAATTATTATTATTTTTACAGACAAACTATTGGGTAGATTATCAAATAATGAAGAATGACCTCTGCGTGGTTCCTTGCACATTACTAGATTACGACAGATAAATACCTTTGCCATAGTGCATGATTTCCAACATGCATTTTAACATTTGTATCACATAACTTTCTACAAATGTATGACTTTTCAAATGTAGAAATGTGCTTTGTGTCTCAACCGATACAGCATTGTTCTTGTGATGTAAAACACTCGTCGTGGGAACATGGTTTATCAAAAAAATAAATACACTATAAAATGTTTGGGTTTTTGTAATCTAGCTTTGGGTCAAATATGGATAAACTCAAACGCTGGCTTAAAACGTGTCATTTCAATGAAATGAAAAATATTAACTCAATGTTCGGTTAGTCCATATCTGACCTAACATTAGGTTAAAACAACCCAGCGTTTTTTAGAGTGGTTACTTCAGGAAATGCATCTTTATTGCACATTTATTTTTTAATGCTATTGGTTAGATTTAGGGGTAGGCCTGTCACGATATCAGTTTTTTGTTGTACGATATATTTCACCTAAATATATTGCTATAAAGCATATTATTGTAATTTTAAGACCATTTTATGCTAGTCATTATATAATGCCAGAATGACAATATAATATCATCACAATGCAAATGCACTCTTCCAAACTTTTCATAATTAGGCATTGGAATCAGAATGTGAAACCGCATATCCTAAATAAATAATAATAAATGTTAACAAAAAAGTGCAAGGTATAATATAACAAAGGCTGCAAATCTGCTACCAGATCTATTATCAGTTGTCAGACACCCACATGAAAATGTACTAAAGTAATTTCTAGTAAATACTATAGTGTTTTTTTAACCATACTGACACTAACACCTCCAATAAATATAGAGATGTTGCACAATCAGCTAATATGTTGCTAGAATTGGTTTTTATGTATGGGCGATATATATCTTGCGTCACCAAAAACGATTGGGGTCATGTCCGTGTGTTGTGCGGTAAGTCGATATATTGATTATTGTGACAGGCCTATTTAGGGGTAAGGTTTAGTGATATTATGTAGTATTATACCATAATACTAGACATAAGATGTTCAAATGCAAAAAAAAAAAATGAATGCCACACTGTGGAAGTGATTCCTGAACTGTCATAATACAGTAAATACATGAACTGTTGTAATAAAACACTGCCACGGCTTCCATAACAACTAGGCACTTTCTGGTGCTACTCACTGGACGTTTCACTTTGAAACTGATGTGAAGTTTACAAGAGACTGTGTGTGCTGTGTAATATTTAGTAGCTGTACTTCGTCAAAGAATGAATTGTTGGACGACACTGTGTTGTCATGGATACTGAGGACAAAGGGCAGTCTATAACACAAATGTGAGTGAATTATGATGGTATATTTACGTGTAACCTCTTGACATAAATCATGTCCAAGAGATGTGTGTACTTGAAATGCTAAAGCACACACACACTTGTTTAAATAAGCTCTCAGGGTGTCAGGAGCTGGGGACTTGATTAGCAGATAGTGTGTCACTTTAATTGGAGGTCACTGAAAAGCATTCAGTCTAGTTGATTTATGTTTTTGCCATTAAATATTACGTAAGGAATAATGAAAGAGCCATTGAATTATCTGACAATAATGCATAACCAAGGAGTGTCTGTTACACCCCGAATGTGCATTATTTTTGAATAAATCAACAAACCAGAGACAATTATTCTACTTAGACTGATTAGCACACCTAAAGCATTGTTTCGATGTTGCATTTTAAGTCAATTTTCAGTTTTTGTCATTAAAACACTCTTGGGTGTATGAAAGATTCCTCTGTGGCTAATCACAAACAAGATTTTCTTAACAGCAGACTAATGCAGTTATTATGTGTGGTAACCATATAAGCACAATAACTGAATAATGAAACTGTTCTCTGTTTTCTAATCATTCAATAGCTCATCATCTATATTTGAGTTTATTTCATTTTATTTTATTTTGCACTTTAACTTAAATCATGCTCTCCCTATATTAGGGCCGAAATCTATTATTTACTAGGCTCTGTTAAACACTAATTAGACAAAAGGAGATTGACTTCATTTAATCAGTCAACCTCTGGTGAGTTGTGATTGTCTCAGTTTCACTCAACTTAACACTAATCAATTTAATCTCCCGCGCGATCATGTCAGCAGCTTAAAAGATTTGAACAAATTAACCTACTGCTATATACTTAATACAATACTGCGCATATATATATATTTAAGTTATTTATCTAAGCTATTATGAAATGTCACCACTAATGAATTATTGAGTCTCTTTATGACACAGCAGAAACAGGAGCCAAATGCTCACTCTCGGATGCTGTCAAGGTGACAATTGGGGTCACGCTCTCCTCCTTTTTCATTTGAGAGATGAAGTTCTGCCAGATCTGGGCCAGACAATCTCATGATTTGCTGTTGTAGTTACATAAAAAGTAAGAGAGCATCACATTCCACCTGAAGTGTGATTATATGTGACCACAGTAAATCATCTGCAATTGTTGATTGACCTGCATTGTCAGAGTCTTTTAGATCATCATGCACCGCATTGTACAGCCAACATCGGGGTCATGGGATCAGTTTCCACAAAAGCGTATACATTTTTTTAATGCAGAATGCTTTGCGAATAAATATCTGACAAATGAATAAAAAATGTGAATTAATTATCAAGGAAAAAATCCTCTAGTAGCTAAATTAGAGTGATTAAACGGTGTGAAGAAAACATTGCACAACATATTAATCATTTCAGAAAATTCAATCCGCAAATTCGAAACGAAAACAAACCCAGTGCCCTCTAGCAAATTAATATGATCTCATAAAGCATAGGCACGAAAGCTTTTGTTTCAAAAAAAAAAAATGTGATGGGGAAACGAGTTGCGCTATTAACATGTTGTGTGCATCTGCGATCTTGTTTACTGCATTGTGTTACATGTAAAGCGAGGTGTGTCTTCTCACGTACAGCCCGAAGGAAGTTGAGATGTTTCTTTGTCTGTTCTGCTACCTTCCTCAATCTCAACTGACCCAGAAACTTGAGTCCCTCATTGCTGATATTAACTTGATAAGGATCACAATTGGGCATCATGACACCCGGGTGAAGATGTGTACTGTAGCACGTATGCATTCGATGAGAAACTGAACACCTGCATGTGTGTGTGTGTGTGTGTGTGTGTGTGTGTGTGTGTGTGCGAATCCTGATCCGCTCAAATACTGTTAAAATGACAAATCACCTGAAAGTGAAAATTCACCAGTCTCCTTAAACAGCACTTAGGAAGGTCAATATATTTGCTCCAGCAAATATTTGCATAATGTTGACAGATTAAAGGTTTAGTTCACCCAAAAAATAAAAATTATGTTATTAATTACTCAGCCATGTGTCCTTCCAAACCCCTGAGAGTTTTGTTCATGTTTGAAACACAAATGAAGATATTTTAGGTGAAATCTGAGAGACAGAAAGGTTCTCAACTCATTCAAAGTTCAGAAAAATACCTAAAAACATTCTTAAAACCGACCATATGCCTTCAATGGTTCAATCAAAATATTATTGCATAAAACAAAAATAATGAATTTATTCAACAGTTTCTTCTTCTCAGTTTCAGTATAGGTAGCATATTCTGAGCTATTCCCTCTGATGTGCCTGTCCTTTGTTTCAATTAGAGGAAGACACGGATGGGAAGAAAGTTTGGAAAGACATTTTTGGGTAAACTAACCCTCATAGTCACAGGTGTCAGTTCCTGGAGGGCCGCAGCTCTGCACAGTTTAGTTCCAACCCTAATTAAACACACCTGATCAAACTAATTGAGTGCTTTAGGCTTGTTTGTTACCTACAGATAGGTGTGTTGAATCAGGACTGGAACTAAACTCTGCAGGACTGTGGCCCTCCAAGAATTGAGTTTGACACTTCTGCTTCAAGTCATTCAAATTACACTTACAATAGTTTGATTGGAAAAATTGTTTTTTGCAAGAATAAATATTATTTCTTTGTATGATATTGCGGTACAGTACAGTTCATATAAAACAGGATTTTTGCAATACGTCGTTTTCATACCTGTTCATGCATCAAAAAGATGTGAACAACAATAAAAATGCATGAAATACATTCAAAACAATTATACATGAAAAAAAAAACTTAATTCCATTAAAAGTTGCAAAATTAGGTTTATTGCATAAAACCTGTTGCAAAGATCTAAACTTCTTCTCATTTCTAAAAGAATACACTTTTGAGGGGGGGGAAATCATACTTTTATGAAAATATTAAAAAGTCAATTTATATTTTTACAATTTTGTATTAAATATGTAAATAATTAAGATGTATTCCAAATTTGAAATTGATACCTCAAAAAAGAGATTTCAGAGTCCACCGGTGATCATATAAGGGCGCCCTTAGTTCTAAATATGGTTTGAGTAATATGAACAATGATTTTATTTTCATACTTCTAACCATGTTAATTGAGTAAACATCACATTCTAATATAGTAAGGGCAGCTTCATGGTATTTGATCTAAATTAAACAATAAAGAAACACATAAAGACGACTAGAACCCAGATGCCGCGACTAGAACCCAGGATTTGTCTTATAATTGGAAACATAGCTATTGAATGTCTAGTGTGTTATCTTCAGTTGTTCAGTCTATCATCTTTGCAAATGGTTTCAGAAAAAAGCTCAGTAAACATTTAATACTCAGATTTTAAAAACTGTGCTTTTAATTCCACAATTAACTTGTCGAACAGTCCCATCAGATCTGAATGATCTGTCCCCGTTCACAGTCAGATTTCGATCACAAGTCCCGATCACAAGACCGTCTGCAATCACAAGGATTTGCTAAGGGAACATACAGAGCCTGCTTTGTTATCTCCACTGCCCTCGTTTTTTAAACGTCTCCAGGTTTGACTGCGCACAGATGCTTTAACGCCTCTTATGGAAATGGAAAATTGATGTGAGAGCGTTCTCTTTCTTGAGACAAACACATTTTTCAAGACAGAGATCATCCACATGAGAATATGATTAGACTGTTTACCAGGGATCTCCTATGTAGTCTTATAACAGGCATGGGTAATGCTTGTTTAGTTGCGTAATGTACTATTTAAGGGGTAGGTTATTATCATTGCTTATCCTCCTGTCCTTAAAAAACCATATGCGTTTCTTTCTTGTGCTTTGGTCAAGTGAACGTGAAGTATAGGGTTAGTGACAGAGCTGTCACTAACCCTAACCCAGAGTTTTGCTGTAATTACTTATGAATTTCCCTGCTGCCAAAAAAAATTAGATGTCCTTTGCAATTGAATACAGTCTTTAAAATACTTAATCAAATATGTCATTTTATTTTCAAATAATACAAGAAATTTGATTACCATACGTTAATAATTGTTAAAAAACAGTTTTTGACTAGATCCACATAAATCATGTGACATGGCTGTTGGATCCACTCTTTGTGAACTGAAAAAAGCTGCTGTATAAAATATGTATTAGACAATGAATGTTATTTTTCACCATAAAAACAGCAATTATCAAAATCTAAGTTATACTTGCTGACTTTTTATTCTGTTGACAAGCAGTTAAATGTCTATTTTAAGCAGTTAATCTTTATTGTTATAGCTTGAGCCATTATTAAACATGGGGAATATGGCAATGCATATTGTGGTGCAGGACTGCTTAAAGTTTTTCACAAGTTAAAGCAAAAAAGAACATGGATGAATGAGGAAATATATCCTGCACCATGTAAAATGTCTGACAGACGCACCTGAAGCTGCCAAAGACATCACATTATCCCTTATTCAGTTTTCCGTATTGTGCTATGAAAGTCAAATGTGCACAGGATTGTCCAATTACCCATCCTAAAAAATATCAATGTAAAAGCACACTGTTAACAATTTCCTGTAGAATCTACAGTAACCTACTGGCAGCAGTTCGCCAGTAACTTACTGTAAATCAGCAAGAATACTGTATTTACATTTACAGCACAATTTATTTTGCTCTATGTATTTACATTATTGTATTTCTTTACCATAATATATAGTCATTTTCACAAAGCAACTTTAAAATACTGTAACATACTGTAGAACTGTCCTACAGTAAAATACAGTGCACGTTACAGTTAAATACGGTGTAATTTACTAAAATTGTTAACAGTGCCATTGGTTATGTCTCAAGTGAACATAAACAGCTGGGAGAAAAAGGAATCAATATACTGGATTTGTGTGTTAGCTTTAGTTACAGTCGTCTACTGCAGTCTATTCTCTTAATTAGTTGGCTTATAAGGCTCAAAGTTTTCTTGATGTTTTTTTAAAGTTATACATTTTTTTATAATTACAAAACAACACAAAAGACTTCTGTTTCATGTGGACTTAAAAGAAAAAAGAAAACAAGATGGATTTAAAAAGACAATGTTTATATTATGTTCAAAATAGCCCAACATGATCGATTTCACATTTGCACATTAAACATTTCCTTGTCATCTCAACG
The DNA here is from genome assembly GCA_903798125.1 of Danio choprae. Classification (NCBI taxonomy): domain Eukaryota; kingdom Metazoa; phylum Chordata; class Actinopteri; order Cypriniformes; family Danionidae; genus Danio; species Danio choprae. Next base: position 3,726,059 of record CAIGQW010000259.1, read on the forward strand.
TCTCAGATTCCTCCCCCCATATGACATGACTCTATTTCCTTATGAACTCGTGTTTATAAAGCCCATAGATGCTGCTTCGCCTAATTAAATCTCACAGTGCAGATTATTTTTAGTCCTCTAAGGGAAATTACTAACGCACAGATGGGATTTGCTCCCAGGAAATTACATATTGCTCCACAATTTAATTTGCGGTTGCTTAAGCACACACGGCTGTGCTTCAAATTGTTTTAGCTGCTGTAATGCAGGTAAATGAACTATAGGTTGCGGTTATGCTTTGATGCAGCAAATGTGTTAATCGATGGGGCTCTTTCGAAAATGACAGCTGCCTTGGAGCGGCCGATGCAGTGGAAAAAGCAATGGATCCTACAGCTGTTGCCAACCCATCAGAGTCGCACGGCCTTCAAACACTCGTGTAGATAATTGTCAGCAGTAAATCGGATTTTGTGACCCACTTCCAAGATGTGACACTTGAGTTTGGCGGACTGCGATTGACTGTATATTTTCAAGTCCCCCTATTAGTTGACATATAAAAAAATATATATTTAATTTGTTGAAAATGTAGAAGGTCACTAGTTTTATCAAATCTTTCACTGTTTTGTAACATACTGTAAATACGTCCTATGGTGTGGCATAGCAAAAATGAAGAAAAACAATTCTTAATAATATACAAATAGCATAAGATTGATTGATTTATTTCCATTGCTGGACACATAAGAGTGCTATTAATTTCATGAGAAATTATGAATAAATTTTTTTTTTCTCCATGACCTATTGAGCTTGTTGGACATCTTTATATAAATGTGGTGTTACACCAAAGGACAACAAAATGTAACAATTGTATAGTGGTTCATAAAGACACTACATTAACAGGTGCACATCATGAGCTTCACAGGGGGCTTCAGTCACATGATCTTGAATGGGGTCCTTCAACTAATTAAAGTTTTCCGTGGAATTGCTGATTTAAAATTAGCATATAGTGTCACACCAGAGGACATGGTGGTTTTCAGTGACAAAATTGTATCACGTTCTTATGTTTTTAAAAATATATGGATGAAAAAAAAAAAAAAAGATTGCTAAAATAGCCACTTGTAACATTAGGCCTGAGTTATTTATTAATGATTTTAAGATTTCATTTTAATTTATAGGAGTTGTAAGCTGCTTGAGTCAGAAAAAAATAATAATAACACCTCAATTGAGGTCTATGGAAGACAAAGAAATGACGACACTTAATGACGAATACTCAAATTCATTTTTGTCATATGTGACTGTGAAAATGCAACATCACGTCAACAACCCATTTATGTCTGCATGCTTCACTGTATATGGTTGTGTGTGTCGTGTGTATCTACTCTATTCGCGGAGTGAGTTTTCCCTTTTCTCCATTAAGTAGGTCAAAGCTCTCTCTCTCTCCTTTCTCATTTTCCTGGACCTCCATCCTTCGCTTTCTATGCTTCTGTCGTGCCTCTAAAGTGCTTATCCTGGATAATCTTTCCAGCCACAAGGTACAAAAACTTCACTTTCCAGACGAAAGAAAGAGGGAAAAAACAAGCAATACACTGAAAAGCTTTTCCATTCGCCGCAGTGTTGACCACTGACAGATATTTGTTTGTAATGTAAACCACACTTTGCTCAGTCTTTCAGTTACTGTCTGCTTTTGCTGTTCCCCTTCAATAGAAACTGAAATGTTGTCCTGGAATATTGACGGAAATAATGAAAGAGATTTATAGCTATCATTAGTCCATTTGTTATGCTAAACTATAACCGAATAAACAATAAAATAGGTTACAAGTGCGATTCATATTATAATTTGAATATGATTTATTAGGAAGTCAACTGAAAACAGAGACGGTTTGAAATTCTTGAATGTTTGTTTTGTTCAGCTGGTAGATGAATTGTAATCATGTTTACAGTGCTAGCTTAACCTGCTAAGCTGACTATGCAGAGAGTGGATAAACGCGTGTTATGTAAGCCAAAATGTGAGGTACACAGTCACCAGCAGAGGTCTCTGATTCCCCATCAGATCTAAAACGAAAACAGTAATAAAAGAAACAACGTTTCATGGTATAATTTAAGATTATGCCATTTTATGACCGTTTTATTGCTGTTCTTTTGTTCCTCAGAGTGTGTTGTACTATTTGTTATTTTTGAAGATATCCATTAATGTTTGATTTGTTAGGATAGGACAGTGTTTGATGATATAACGTTTTGATATCTGCAGTCTGAGGGTTAAAAATACTGAGAAAAATGCCTTTAAAGATGTCCAAATTAAGTATTAGCAATGCAAATTATTAATCAGTATCAGTCTTCGATATTGTTACAGTAGGAAATTTACAAAATACCTTCATGGAACACAATCTTTACTTAACAATCTAATGATTTTTTGCATAAAAGAAAACAAAACAATAATTTTGAGTTGTACAATGTATTGTTGGCTATTACTGCTGCAAGATTTTGTGGTCTATGGTCACATTTAGAAAGAATTGACGATTTTTTCTCTCGTTGATTTTTTTGGGAGACACACAAGAGTTGTTGTTCTCCTCATAATGTTCCCATTCACCCAAACAGCTCTTTTACAGTGTAAACAATATGGAAATGGCTGGAAATGAGTGATTTAAAAGCCTGAGTGCGAATAATAGCAAACAGAATTACATGACAGAGACCATTATCTATTCAGCTCACCTTAGAAGATTACAATGTGCATTCATCCTTTCAAACAAATAATGATGGATGAGTGGGGCTGAAAAATGATCATTGTGAAAGAAAATTACCAATATATGACCACTGAAAAGGGTGGCATGTAATTAACAGCTCTCTCTGGAGAGATAGTGGAGAGGATGGAGGAAAAATAAATGACTGCACAAGTCTATTGCTTTGTGATAAGGGATGAAAAGAGGGGGAAGTGAGACAAAAAAGAGATAGAGATGGACAGACAGCGTGTCCCACACTTCCTTCAGGCAATAAGGAAAATAGAAGGATATAGTGGAACTAGGACACAAGGGACTAAAGAACTGAAGGATGAAAAAGAAGATACTTGGGAGGGATGGAAGATGTGAAGATCAAGTGATGTGTAGTACAAAGTGATATGAAATTTAATTTTATAAAAATACTTGGATTTTTTCTGAACGTAATACACTTTAACCATCTGTAAACAAAAAACTGGCACCTGTGGTTGTCATGAATTTTCAAACAAAATTTTTGGGTAAATTGTTGTGTTTCATGAATTTCGAATGTTGTAATGTTTTGAAGCAATAACATCTACACATCATACCCTTGTTACACAGACAAGAACACAACCGAAATCATTTGGTGATGAGAAAGCCATATGATGAACCAGTGCTCATCACAAACAACCTTTCCAACAAACAGAGAAGCATATGAATATAGAAGGCCCTGTGTCATTCACAAAGCTACTAAACACCATCATGGTAACACACATAGAATTAAGGTAATGCAATAAACATTATTTATCAAAATAAGTAACATAAAACTCCAATGTTCTTCACTGATGAGATTTTTGTTTTTTAAACAGTAATGTCAACAAATAAAGCATAAAAAGTGAAGAATCATGCAGGGAATTCTGCAAAGTCAGTTTATATTGACCGTATATATTAAGATTTTTTTTATTTAATCACAGCCGTACTGTATGTACTGATAAATAAGGGCTCAGTTTAGGCAACACCTGGTCTTAAGATACATTTTCTTGTGATGCTACAGGTATAAATGGGGTTTAAAACATTTTCAGCTTGTCCACTTCCATAGATAGTTGGAGACCAGTTCAAGCTGATTTTGTAGTGCAAATGCTTATGTGTTCAAAAAGCTACAAAAAAAACACTTATCATGCCTTCTTGTGTGATCATTATGAAAAGTGTTGTGAGAAAGGGTACAAAAACAAGGTATTCATACTTCGCTGCATTGTACCAAAAACACATGGATTATCATTAGCCATAATTGCTATCAACATCCCTTTCATTCACTTACTTTGCTACTTGATTGTAAGTCAGCTAATGTGAGTCCATTCATTTGATTTTACTGATGTTCCTACAAAATGAAAATAAGAAGTGTATCAAAACATACAAGTTGTCCCAAGAGAGGTCTCAGAACACATTAACATCAGGTCTAAACGGCATTAAAAAAAACGAATAAAATCTAAATAAACCCAAACAAAGGCCCATTCATACCAATAACAATAACTACCACAATACTTGTATTAGTGACCATGTCAATGCACAATAAATTTCTTATAAATGTTATAAGCGCATACAACAATACTATTGTCTGTCACTTTAAATGCTACATTTAAACTTAAAAACACTTTAAAAGTCAAGGGATTCTGATTGGCTGTCAAATGTATTAATAATCAACTAGAAAAAAGTCATTCTGAAAGTGATTACAAATACAGTTCTTTTGTACTTTTATTTTATTATTATATTGGTGTAGTGGCACTGTGCTATTATTATTAAGATTGTTTATCACTACAGTATTCATCCTTGGTGTGAGGCCTAAATCCTAAGCCAGTTTACAGATGAGGTATATTTGATATTATTTGATGATGATTGATTGATTGAATTACTTTTTATCAAATTTTATCTAATGTAAATTCTCTTATTTTGTTTTGTTTCATTATGTTCTTTGTGTGTATGTGTGTGTGTGTGTGTGTGTGTGTGTGCGTGCGTGCGTGCGTGCGTGCGTGCGTGCGTGCGTGTGCAATACATGTGTATATGTACTTATTTTGTATATTTATTAATGTATATATTTATTATGCATGTATATTTTTTAAAAATAGAAAAATATATACAATATGTTTTATTATATATCTTTGTATTTCATATATGTGTATTTATAATAATACATACAAATGTTATAAACTTTTATTTTAGATGTGAATAATCATTTGACAGCACTAATATATACATGCATTTACGCAGCCCACATATGGTTTGTCTAGCACTGAGTGGAAAAGGTGTGAGTCATTGAATGTGTGTGTATATATCTAATGGCGAGGTGTTTTGTATGTGTGTGTAATTTTCAAAAGTAGGTCAGTTATGGTGGACACCAGTGCCACGCTGATTCATAATAGATAAACAAAAATAAGGTCGTTGTGTTAACGAGTGCTTGTGTGCCCACCTATCATGATTGCTGAGCTAACAAGCTGTTGAAATGCGTGCTGCTTGTTAAAGCAGAACAACATGAACTTTGATACTGAATACTGTAGACATGCTCTACTTTGATTACAGTGAGTTATATTCATTTCCCATTTTACACAAGGTTACAATGCAAAATGACCAACAAAAGGATGACTTAAGAAAGGCTGTTCATATGACATTAGCTTGGCTTTCATGACGGTACTTTTTTTCCATCCTGAGTTGGCATTCTTTGCATGTACGTGTATTTGTCAGCATTATGTTCGCCCTTTGTTCATCTGGCATTGTTCAGAGAAAAGCAAAGATAAACTTCCAATCAAGGGTGTGACTCTGGATAAACAGCCAAGCTTAGTAGCATCCGTGTGCCAATCTCATGATAACACTGAGCATTTCAAAGACCATTTTCCGACAGCATTTACGGGAACTGCAGTTTCCCATAGTGACAACGATATAATTTTTACCTATCAGATAGCAGATGATGATAACAGCTCTCACGAGAGTTATAGACAACAGGACTATTAAAAGAGGAGTGGTGTTACTGTAAGTATACGGATGTAAAGGAAGTAAATAACTATATTAACTATATAGACCTGGGTGTTTATGTAAAGCCGAAGGAAAAAAAGAAGAGATGTGGCACAACTGTAGAGGAGAACGAGTGAGTGCTGACCTTCATTAGTGGCCATTCATTACAGTGCAGACAGTCTTGCAATGCCACTTGTTGTCATGACAGCAGAGAGACAAAGATGTAAGACTAGCATCAATGTCTTCTGTCAAGTAGAAGCAAGAATATCTAAGAATAATAAACTCTGGAACAGCCTTCCTAGCACAGTTCGCGAAGCAGACATACTCTGTCAGTTTAAAACTAGATTAAAGACACATCTCTTTGCATTAGCATACACATAAAACACAAATGCTTTTGAAATCCAAATCCTTTTTGGATTTCAATCCTAAGGATTGTTAGTCTGCATTATTTAGGGCAACCGGAGCTAGTAACAAAAGACTTTATAATTTGAACAGCATCTGCGCTTATGTTAGTTTGTTTTTATTATTCCAGAGGTTTCCATAATCCTGGACCAGGCCGTATCCTGAGCAGCTGCTGTGGTGGTCATGGAGGAGTGGAGAGCATGAGACTGATTCCTGTCAGACCCCAGTGACAGACGAGTCTTCACATTGATCATGAAGGGCCAGCCTGTACACCAGCCGGTGACCTCTCCCACCTGCAGCTTCTCCACGATGGATGTCCAGCTTTCTCCAGCCTCCAGCGCTTAGACTGCAGCTCTGCACAAGAAATTTGGCCATAGGAGAAATGGTCGTGCTCAACTGAGCCTTGTTTCTCTATAGGTTTTTTTTCCTTCACCTTCGTCAATTGTTGAAGTTCGTTCCTCGCCACTGTCGCCACTGGCTTGCATGGTTCGGAAATTGTGGAGCTGCGCATCAATGGATTTGCTCTTTTTGGACTTTCAGCAGTGAAATTTAACCACACTGAACTGAACTAAAACTCTGAAAACTGGACTGACACTGTTTTAATTTACTATAATCTATGTTAAGCTGCTTTGACACAATCTACATTGTGAATGCGCAATAGAAATAAAGATGAATTGAATTGAATATATGGGTTCCCGGTAAAGTGGATTTTTATAGATACACCTAATCAACTGTTTACTAACCAAAATATCTAATCAGCCAATCACAAGGCAGCAACTCAATGCATTTAGGCATGCAGATATGGTCAGTACAATCTCCTGTATTTCAAATTGAGCATCAGAATGGGAAAGAAAGGTGATTTAAAGGTGCAACAGTTGATGTCTTCAAAAACAAGTTTTGGAAATCAGTTCAAATCCTGATAGTATTAAATGAAGTGGTTTACATATTTACGTATTCATTTGTATTTTTAATATTCTGTAGAAGGACAGAGGACCAAGAACAGTTTGTCCAAGCACATATAATCCGAACATTATAATAGGCTGTCATATCTGTTCACGCAGAAAGGATTATGCCATTAACACATTCACCGACGCAACATCAACAAAGTTTGTTGATAACATGTTTGTTTGTTTTTTAATTTGGTATTGTAATTACTACTGTACTATATTTCTACATGGTAAAAATTACATGATCTATTGTAGTGATGTTATCTAGTTCATGCATTCAGGACGCATGGCTTTGGATGGTGATTTGCAAGATATGGTGTAGACCTTCAGTGCTATCAGGCTAACATGAGCATTTTCCAAGATCTTCTATTCCACTTTTAAGTAACATTTTGTGACATTTTAAGTGGAAGGTGGCCTGGATGTTTGTGCCACATGGTCTGAGTGTTGTAGAAACTGATGATCTACTGGGATTTTTACACACAACCATCTACAGGATTTGCAGAGAATGGTCTGAAAAAGAGAAACTATCCAGTGAGCAGCAGTTCTTGTTGATGGCAGAGGTCAGAGGAGAATGGGCAGAGTAGTTTGAGCTGATAAATATGGCAACGGTAACTCAAATAAGCACTCATTATTACTGATGTCTGCAGAAAAGCATCTCTGAACACACATGTAGCTACGTACATACCTGAAGCAGATAAGTTCCAACAGTAGAAGAAGGGCACACCAGTTAAATAACAACAGCAGCAGAGACTACAGTTTGCATGAATTCTCACTCAAAAGTCATTAGGGAAAGTTGTGGCCTAATGGTTAGGGAATTGGACTTGAAAGGTTGTAGGTTCGATTCCCTGTTCCGGCAGGAATTTAAGATGGTGGGAGTGAATGAAACCACACTCTCTCCATATTCGATACCCACCTTACCCCTAAGCAATAGCTGCCCGTTGGTGTGTGTGTGTGCGCGCATTTGGATGTGTCAAAAGCACAGGACCAATTTCCAGTATGGCAATACTCATTTAACTTTCCTTAATAAAAATAAAATAAATATTCTTCTTATTAATATTAATATATGAAAATATATGAGGACAAATTTTCAATGTCTCCTTAACCAAACACACCTGATTCAGATCATCAGCCCATTAGCAGTGACTGAAAGACCTGTGTGACAGACAAAGGAGACATCCAAAACAAGCAGTGTTGGTGGTCCTCCAGGAAGGTGGTTGAGAAACACTGCTCATTAGTCATTAGTTGGTTGAGAAACACTGCAATAGAGCACTTTCAAAGCATGGTTCTTTATTAAACCTGTTCAAATTTTCACTAAAAAGGGTTCGGCTATATTGTTATAAGCCAAGAACCCTAATTTGGCACTGTTTAGAACCATTTTTCATAAGAGTGTACCATAACCATCAGATTACAACCCAACTACAATTACAGTCCAATAAATCTGCCACAACTTTAAATTGTTTTTATGTCCATGTGGACTCAAAATCTTGAAGGAAATTGCTAGTATAGTGTATAGAAATTATTACAAAGAACCAGAAACTAAAATAGCTATTGTAGAACTAACCAAAAAGTATAGCATTTATTCAAAGTAAACATCAAACATTTCTTATGCTTGCTAGGAAATGTGTCTATTATGAATATCGATGTTTGAACTGCATCATTTGTTATACAATTTCTGTTCATAACTTAATTTTATTGCCTGATGGTGACGTTATAGTTTCTGACGTATTGTACATCCACCAGCGAGGATGCCATCTGCGGCTGTCTGTCCCTTTAGAAATCATTTAGGCAGCTTGTGTTTACTTGAATGAGTAATGTATGCTCATTTGGGCCAGAACTGTAATCCGTGCAACACAGATATGCATGTCACTAATTTATTTTCAAGTGGCGTCTGTTGACGTTTTTTTAATGATACCAAGGATGCCCCACAGGAGCAGCCGAGATTAAGACGATGCTCATTAGTTTCATTTGAGATACTCCAGAAAAGTATGAAAAGGATCCATTGTGTCATTAGTGGATGAGCAATGAGATAATCATTTCTTTGTAATGTTCTCAATAATTATAAATGAGTCAACAGAGACACATTTAGCTGCCAAACAAAAGGTCCAGACGACGCGATTCTGACCATCTGGGAACGAACAAACCATGGAAACCATGAGCAATAATATTTGAAGGAAACTTTAACAAGCCCAAGATGAGCAGTTTGAAATAAACACTGGCTACAATTTCGATTCAGGAACATATTTTCCTATAACATAATGTCGTTTATATAATGTAATTGAAGTACGAGGATTGAAAAGGGGGTATTTTTAGTCTGGGTGAAGATTACAAGGAGTCCTGCTGCAGAAGGAGAAAGGAACAGAAGATGAAAGGAGAGAAGAATGATGGCGGAGAGGATGGGCAGGGTAAAACTGGATTACACCCTCACATAGAGAAAGAGAGGGATTATCCAGCCTCTGAAAGAGAAGAGGAGTCAGCGGATTAAACAGATAACGGAGAGGAGTGGTGAGGGGATTACGCTGATGAGAACTGGATTCAACAATAATCCCTGCTGAAAAAAAACAACATTTTATCGACTGCTAAACACACTAGCGCTGATTGTTAATGTTCCTCCATAACCTCATCCACTCGCCTGAAATTCATTCGCCATTAGATCATAATGCGGTCCTAATCTCACTTTACAGTGACTTTCTTCTCATGTTTTCCAGCAGACGTTTAATATAAACGCTGCTTCATTCACTCTCTCTGTGCGCCTCCATCTAATGTCAGCCACCCTCTCTTTCTCTCTCTCTCTCTTCTCTGAGCGAGCGAGCTCTAATTTAAGAGACAGTGGTTATATAAGACAGATGGTCAGAAGGTCAGCGATGTGTGTGTCACACAGAGAGAAAAAGACAGAAAAGGGGCTGCTTTTGAATGAAAATGTGCAACTCGAGACTGCGGGAAGGTTAGGAAGCGATTCTGAAACAGGAAGGGACATCTAAACAGAAGAATAATGAAAAAGGAAGCAATGTTTCTGTAGCGGAAAGGTTCATATTTATCCCGAGGAGGTCTGTTTTGACAGCCCTCCGCAAAGATTAATACAAATTCAAGTTTTCTTTGTGCTCTACTGAATTTATTGCACAAATAGCTGGAAATGAGAGACAGAGACGACGCCTGCAGGAATAAAACGGCTCATAATGATTGATTGATGAGTGTCATTCAATATTAAGGGACTATAAAAAAACAAAACACATTAAAGCGAAAGAAAGCTGAGGATGAGAAGGAGTGGTTGTAAAGGAGGGAGTGACAAAGCTTTCTGTCAGCTTCTGTTTCCGCTGCTCCACTAACCTACTTACCATAATCTCTTCTCTCCTCATTTCATAATGGAGACTCCCCGGTTACATCATATCCCATCTATCTCCCGCACACACTTTCGCACGTCCTGTTATTCCATCCCACACACTATTATTGTCATTGTTAGAATAGCATCCAAAAATAAAATCAATCTCTCTGCCTTCTCTCTTGCAGTTTGCTACATCTCTCGGTCACCCTCGCAGTGAACACAGATAGTTGAAGATTTTTTCATGGCTTTGGTAAATATTTGTCCAGCACACATAAAGATATGCAAATTTGTACATTTTTACATTTACATGTACTCATTTAGCAGATGCTGTTGTCTAAAGCGACTTCAATTGAAGAGGCATTCTGCAATTCAACTAGAAGAGACAATACACACATGAAGCGCTAATTATACAAGAGAATAAAATGTTAGACTTATGCTGCGGTCACACTAGAGTTTGAGCAAAGAAATTCTGGTGTACGGCGCTGCGAAAAGGGGCAGGATTAAACAAGATGATTAGACATTTAAAAACTGAGCGGTTGGTCCATGTTTTACATTTCTGTCCAGAGAGGTCATGTGATGCGATTTCGCAGGTCAGAGTTCACCAAGCTTGAACTTTGCAACGCAGCGAACTGTGAAACTTGTTGAACGAGCTTGCGTTTCCAGTCTGACGCATTTGCATGCGTATGATTGGAAGTCTGATTGGGGCGAAAATTCCAGTGTGACTGCGGCTTAATGCATGGGGGGAGTGTGTTTATATAGAGAAAAGAGTGTTTCTGCAGGTGGTTTATAAAGCCCACTCACCTGTGTGAAGCACACTTCATAAATGCACATGGAGTGATTGTAAGAAAGTGTCTGGTGCAAATATCCAAAATTTGGTGCAAGTATCGGTTAAAGTGTCAAATAGTGTGTTTTCTACAGGTGGTTTGTCAAGCCCACTCACCTGTGTGAGGCAGTGGGCTTGACAAGGCACACTCAGAATTGCACAATAACATAAACTGAATTCATAAAATCATAAATCACCATTAAATCACGCAATTTTTGCAGTAATAACATAAACTGAGTTTTAATTCAAAATAAGAGAAGCTTGTGTTTATATTCGCTGTCATAATATACAGGTTTTGTGTCCTTAGTCAACATTAAACCCTATTTTTGGAGTGATTATGCAATGTTTGTTGATGTTATGTTTAATGCCATAAATGTTATATGAATAGAACAACATCACTGACATTTAAAACTTGTTATCTGTGTTTGTAAAATGATCTGTATTTTTTTGTTTCTATAGCACTTAATAATATTTTTGGATAGCAAAGCTTGGATTGATGGATTCAGCTTGCTTTATTCTCATTTATAAGTCACCTTGGATAAAACTATATGATAAGACATAGATTTAATTAATCATTATGTGCTGTGGCTTCTGTGAGCTGTGACTAACATGGCAATATTGGTAATCCTCACACAGCTTACAGTCTACATAGACATGAAATTTTGCAATCTGGGGAAACATAATAAACCAATAATTATTATATGCCTTTTTATTAGAAAATCTGTGTTACACAAAGAACCTTCAACCTCAAAAATAAAAGTTCCAGAAACTGCCTTTCAGTGTAGAAGAAACCTTTGGGTTATTCAGGTTATTCAGAACTTCTGAATAACCCTTTAACACCATAAAGGCCATTTTTAATCCAAAGAATATATCTTAGGTTTGGAACTGTGAATGCGAATATAAAAAACTTTATTTCTAAGAGCAACTTTTTTATTGCAAAAAAAAAAGATTCTTTAGATTATTAAAACCTTTAGACGTTATACTACAAAAATATTTTTCTTCTAAGAACTGTTGACTAAAGGTTCTTTTATGGCCTTGATGCAAGGACTTTTAAAGACTGCATGGTACAGTATATTCATGCCATTTCTCTCTGAATGCACGATATTATTAAACACATCTCTGTGCATTAACCAAGTGGCCTTAAACTATTTCACGAGCTGTATAAAAGAAATACAATACTAATACACACATTTATGTCGGTCTGGTCTGTCTTATATCTCATATCTGCACGCTTTGCACGCTTTTGCCTTATTCTGAATGATCTGACAGCTACTCACTGGGTAAAAATGAGTTGAAAGATTCTCATTAGCATCCATGCATATTTAATTCAACGAGGAAGAAAAGAAAGCTGCATTTCTTTTTTTCAACTGGTGCTATGCTGTAATCGCAAACAATCGCAGCCGCAGGAACCGCGCGAGATTCCCACGATACTGTTGTGGTGACACACTGCCACACTTTCCCACGCGCGCTCGAGCTGGCACACAGATCCTCCTTAAAGCGCGTGGCCGAGAGCTGGGGCGCGCGCCGCTGCCTGGGGGCACGAGGCGGGCCAGTGGAGCGAGATCATGTGAGTGTCCACGCGCCGAAAGTAGGTTAGACTACAGAGAGGAGCACAGACGCGAGAGGGAAAGAGAAGAGGGCATCATTTTTATTGCATAGCTGACAGTGCGCGCATTTACGCAGCAAAAAACAGAGAGACTGTGATGAATCGGATCTACTCTAAACAACCGGATGAGAAGAATAAGTAGGCAGTGCAATAACTTATGAGGTTTTAGCTGTTCGTTTCTTTTCTTTTTGCACCGCACTGTTTTTGGAAAGTTAAGAATTTCTCTTCGGTTTTACTTTCGGCGCTGTGCAAATGTGCCGGAGTTATATTATTATTCGCAGATAATACACCGCCAAAATGAGAGGTAAGTTTGATAGGGGGAATGCATTAATTTTAACCTATTAATAGAATGTGAATTGAAAGCAACTAACTTTTGACAGCTATGATCGTGATTGGGGTTTGCTTTGATGTGGCACGAACTGCGCAAAATCTTAAACAATACACGAACGAGCGCGCAGAATATCACTCAGATGATCTGCAACTGCTGGCTGGCAGTTCATGTCATTTGTTTATCTACTACTTTTAATTGTGTCTCGCCACGCTGACACACACTGAAAATAACCAGTACACGGAAATCATAAACTTTGCATAGTTCTGTATTGTTTCTTCGCTTGCAGGCGTGAATGGACAGCGATGAGCGCACTGTAGGAAACGTCTCACATTGTTGCCATGTCCCCGTTCAATAAGGCGTCCAGAGATTGTTTTTCTTGTTCATAAAATATCACACGAAAACAGATTAGTTGGTGTTTTTTGCGATTGTATAGTCGAGCATGTAAATACGCACTTCTGCTTATGTTGTGCACATAAGAGCGATGTGTTTTATATTAGGATTATGATCAGTTGTCTATGTTAAGCGTTTGAATGAGTTTAAAGGAATATTTTGACTTTACGTCCTTCGAAGTGATTTACAGTTTAGAAATGTAATATTTTTGCTAAAATTAGCAAGCATTTAAATTCATAATTAAGCAATTTGCATATAATTTAGTTTATGTATAATTTATATATCACGGTTGGTTGTTTATCTTGCGAGATTTGGCAACACTCGTGTCACTGTAGTTACTGTTAACTACCGCTAAGCGCACTCCATTATGTAAGAATCAAACCTGTTTGAAAATGCTTAAAAAACAATGGTCACTGTGTTTTTTTATTTAATTTTCGTGTTTACCTAATGGAAAGTTCAAATATTGTATTATGCTCGTGCGCAAAGTTGTTATGCAATTGGTCACGTATGCAAAAGCACTTATAGCCTAACCGCCATGTTGAACTTGAGCTCTGCTGAATGTTTTTATCGTGATAAAGCTTATCAGTGAGTTCGGGGGAGACTTTCAGCATGTGTGAGCAGTGTTTTTTTGGGGCACAGGGAGTGGGGGAGTATCTCTGTGTTGTTGTTTTTCAGTCTCAGCATGGCCGCTGGTGTGACAGACTATCTGATACATTGACCTACTTCTGTCATTGAAGACTGCACTGTATATTACAGCACTGAGATATCATGGCGGGAATTGCACAGTTTTAGGCTCGGTTTATTGTTTTCCTTATTGGCATCGTCTTTTAACCTTTACCCAGTCCTGAATCTCAGCATGATAAACAGTGTGGTAAAGGGTGTTCAATCGGACTAAAGCCGAAATGCTGTATGAAGGAAACAGCGCTCCTTTGGTGCAAAGGCGCAATAACAAGGGCTTGAGCGGTCGAGTTTCGTGTGAATTAATCGTTTATATTTGTGTGTATAATTGTAATTACTATGGTTTATTTTTTGTCAAAACAATGTTATATCCAGCAGTTATTTGTATGCTTTTACAACTGGTATGTTATCAGAGCTGTGTAGATTACTTAGAAATTATGGTCCATTACTGATTGCAAACTAAATGACACATGTTAGGTAATGTAATCGGACTACTTTTTAATTAGTTTCAAGCTAACTTGTTTATCACAAAGATTTGATTGTTTTTTTTCCCATATTGCCATATCCCATAGATGCATTCCTTTATTAAAACTTAAATCATATTAATTTAGTTGCAACAATGTAAAGTAACAAAAGATAATCCAAATAGAACACTTAAATGGCAAAAAAGTATGAAATATTTGATTTATTCATCTAAATGTGTTGTGACAGTCCGAGAATCATGTACATGCAAATGTTTGTTAAATATTGTCAAATATTATTTTAAAACGCAGAGTAAACATTTTAGGTAAAAGGGGTTTTGCCGGACAGCAATGAACAAACCATAATAAACATTAGACAGTCAACATCTTTCACATTTTAAATATATATTCAGATTTATATATTTTATAATTATATATTCAGATTTTCGGATCTATTACTAGTGAATGCCACTGGATACAATTAAGATTTCACAGCTATTTATCACATGCAACTATTTAATCAATAAAAAGCTACTGTAATCTAATTATAAGTACATTAAAATGTAATGTATAATCTAATTACATGTACTTCATTTTTTACAATCTGATTACCTAATCCAGATTACATGTAATCTGAGAGTTTTAGATTCATAGAGTTTTAGGTTCATCACTGAAATCGAATTCTGGAAACTGTTGAACTTAAAAAATGTGGAAAGGCAGAATCATAGGAAAAAATTAAACGAGCTTTGGATATTCAGAGTGTTTCTTTTGACTTTGTGGGTCCAAAGCAAAGACACTCTTCTGTATGCAGAGCGCTGTAGCCTATAAGCCTGCATGGCTTTGAAGACTTAAGCAAAGAGCAGTCTATAAATGAATGCTGAGCAGCTTAATGCAGTGGCACTTTGACACCTGCCCATGAAGTTTCCATTCATTTAAACCACAACTTAAGCCCAGGCAATGGTAGAATGTGAGCAGGCAATTGAACTACGAAGGATTAAAACCCTTCTTTTTCAAAAATTATTTATCGTTTTTCAGGATTTTTTTCAGAGTGAGGCTTAAGTATTACAGCACACCGAAAGTGTTTTAGTTAATACATCATAAATGAAACCCAACCCTTTCTCAGGTTTTTCCTAAATAACTCATTTTTAATAACTATCGTGGGCAAACTAGTTTCGTCCTCTTAATATTTGCATACAATAAAAAAAAAATCACCTTCCATTATTTTGAATGAGACTCTTATTGTTTCCTAATCCCATTGGCATCAAGATAATTAATGCCCATCAAGAGTCACCTTACACTCCCTATCAGCTCTTGTTTTTCAACTTGGTGTTGTTACTTATACCAAAGAATTACTCAATCCCTCTGTGCATATTTAAAGAGAGTCTTGCGGTGTCATTCAACCATCTCAGTTTACTTGGTAGCTCGTTTTAAGTGATGTGGGAGAGGAAAAATCATTACAGCAGACCACAAAACTGCTTCGAAATCTCACATACGAGTAAGCAGATGCAAATGGGTTTGCGTGAGATCAAAGCAAACTGGCTGGCAAATATGCAGAGCAGTCTCCCGAAAACTGTCTCTAATGCAGATTTCACTTACAAATCTCACAGGTTAGCTATGTGGTGTGTTATGCAAATGCAAGGTGCAAGTTGAACGGGACCTTTGGACATTGCTGTACAAAGTTGTTTGATTATGCGAGATAAAAGGGCAAAGTCTGTGCGTTTGTGTTGGGTTTTTCCCAACATCGCCCTGTGAAACTGCTGACTGGTGTTTGATGGACTGATACACTGACTAACTGACATAGAGCGGCCCAGAGCGAGGAGATAAGAGCTAGATTACTAACCCCAGCTTGCCTGATAAACATAGCGCTGTAATAAATCTCCTCTTAATTAGTTTTTCGGCAGTCTGAGCGCATTCGCCTCCGGCTTCTAAAGCAGTGTTTGGATCAGTTAATCAAACAAGAGCTGTTTGCTTGTATACTTTTCATCTGACTAAGTGTGTATTGGTTTGATATCATTCGAATAATGGCATTTGAAAGATATGTCTTTAGGACTTTTATTAGTTATAAAGGAAAATATTTCCCTCGGCAGAAATGTTAAAAAGTTTCTGATCACAAACATATTTATTTTATGATTATGTAAGCTCTTTTATAGGGATAGTTTACCCAAAAATCAATCATTTACTCGCCTTTTACTTGTTTCAAACCTTTATGAGTTTCTTTTTTTCTGTTAAACACAAAAGAAAATATTTTTTTAAATGTTGGAAATCTGTAACTGTTGACTTCCAGTATTTGTTTTTCCTTCTTTGGAAGTCAATGGTTGTAGGTTTTCAACTTTCTTTAAGATATCTTCATTTGTGTTCAGCAGAATAAATAGATTCATAAAGATTTGCAACCACTTGAGGCAGAGTAAATGATGACAGAATTTTTTTACTTCGTTTTTCATTGACAAATGACTAAAATTAGATTTGTTGAAACTTTGCCTAAAAGCTGTCAAATTATTTTACCTCATCTTTTAGGTGCGTCATACTTCCTTGTAATCAGTGCAGTATGAAAGCTTTTGTTTTGTGTTATGAATGTGTATGCAAAAACATATCTGCTGCACACACCATGGTATATCCGAGGCTTGATTAAAAATTCACCCTACCAACCATCATACACATGAGCCATAGCTTAAAAATAGTTTTATGTGAGCGCTCCGAGACAGCTGGGACTGTGCTTGAATTCTTGACAGGCTGCCACATGTTGAGGGCAAGTGTAAGTTACAGGGTGCCTAATGAGAGTTCTGTAGATATTTAAAATGTGCAAAAGTAATACATCAGACCCATCGTATATGCATATAATGCACCTCTTGCCTCTTATGTCACCGATTAAAAGAAAACAGATTCAAAGTTGTTTAAATTGAAATTGAAAAGTTTTCTTGATAATATTTGATTGGGTGGTTCCACCTTAAAATATGCCAAGAGCATAAAAAAAGGAGAAACAAAAATGTTTTTAATCTGATTACAACACTTACGAGGCTACCACACAAGCGCCTCCCTCGGCTCAGTAGGAAAGTGTGTCAGTAGAACAGCTCAGCCACATAGCCTGACTGTGCTACGCAGGTGAGTGGCATGTGAGTCGGCAAGTCAGAATCAAAGCCACTCTGTCACGAGCCAATGGGAAGGTGGGAGGGGCGGGATGAAGGAACGCTCGTCACTGCGTTGCTAGGGTGATCTCCTCTGAATGAGTGTGTTCATGGAATGTAGCCAGACAGCAGTTATATAACATGGGCAGGGTGGGGGCCAGGGGCTCAGAATGGGGTAGAAGGAGGGAGAGAGCTAACGAAAGAGAATGAATATGTTCCATTTAGTAATTCCGCTGACAGATTGCATTATGAAATAAACTTTATTTTCATTCTTTGTGTTTTGAAAAGTGCTACAGGAGAGTGTGTTGTTTAGCTTTTGGAAATTATATGTCTTTTTTTTCTTCCTCGTCCTCCATCGCTTACATGCATCAACAAGCATTTGGGCCGAAGTGTTGGTCTTCATGTCATTATACCCGGACGGCCGGTTCTCTTTGTCACAACACGTTACCTAAGATGTTGCATCATTGCTCATCAAACCATCCAGATTATCAGACCATGTTTGCAGGGAAAAAACTTCTTTTTTTATTGGGGATCCATCATATATCATTTGACTTAAGGGGTAAAAGTTCTTAACGTTAGGTCTTCATAATCTATAAATAATATCAACCTGCTATTTGGTGGTTACGTTTCTGCTGTGACAAATAGTTCAACAACTATTTTCTCATGGTATATATTCAGTTTTGTTTGTTTCTTAGGCACTCTTTGCCATCAAAGACGCTATTCATGAACCTGCAGCTGTTTATAATTCTCATACAGAGCATCACAATCCGCTTAATTCCAGTGCAACGGTGCCAAGCCGAGAGCGAGCTTTGTTTATAAAGCTGTTTTTGATTCTGCCATCCAAGGACTTGTGTTATGTCATCCTGAGTGGGTCAAACCTTCAGTCTTTGAATATGAGCTGTAAGCTCTTGACCCTGCTTATTGTGCATTAGCTGTTCATTGTTAATGCTGAAAGACTATGACAGTAGTAAAGTTTCCACTTCCCCGCGAGAGTCAAAGCAGACCTTCAGGCTCTGTTCGGCCTTTAATTCTGTTATTGAATGATCACACTGAGATCAATGAGCCAAACTAGCAATGCCGCAGCAAAGTACGTAGCTTACTTTAGAAATTCAATGCACAGTTGATAGCTGATGGCTTTCAATGCTTTGAATCAGGACTTCTCTATAGGTGATGGATGAGTGTGTCATACTAGAGCTAATGTTTTAATCACTTTTCTTTTTTTGTAGCTCAAATCGAAGTAATCCCATGCAAGATTTGTGGGGACAAATCATCAGGCATCCACTATGGGGTTATCACTTGTGAAGGCTGCAAGGTAAGCAAACATCCTTTTTGTTATCTTCATTTCTGCTCAGTAATAGATCGTTTAGCCAAAAATGACAAATCATTTACTCATCCTCATGTTACTTTAAATGTTTATTTCTTAGTTTGAACTGTTTTTGTCCATACATTGAAAGTCAAAATGGTTTAAAACAACACTGGATCCTCACTGATTGTCATTATATGAACAGGACAAGATTTTTAAAAATATCTTGGAAAAAGAATAATATTGTTTGTAACAGCATGTGTGTGAGTAAATAATGGTAGAACTCATTTTTGGTTGATCTATGACTTTAAGAAGCCTAAAATTGGTCTAAAGGCTTCTGTCGATCTGTTTTCCCCTAAAATTGCTTAAGAGAAAAACGGTGTTAAAATATACAAGACTTGTTTAAATGTAGAGCACCCTGTAGTTACACCCTTCTGACGTCTTCCGACTGTTCCTTGAAACTGTAAACAATACAACTCCTTTATCTGATTGGCTTTTTGACCAGTCAGAAATCTCAGTCAGCTTGTATTTGACCACAGGACACAACGAGTGTGCCAGAGCCAGTCTAATGTTTCAGACTCCCTGCCCTTGCCAAATGCCAAATTTGTATTAAACAACATTACTCAGACATGTTTTTGAACCTAATTGCGTTGCATTAATACATCATCTGGTGGCTGAATCCATACAAACAACTCTTGCAATTTTAATACAAAAAGTTTTTTTTCTTTTTGTGTTATAGGCATAGTTTACCCAAAAATGAAAATTATGTTGTCCTTTACTCCCCCTCCATTTGTTTCTTTCTTCTGTTGAACACAAAAGAATTTATTCTAAAGAAAGTTGGAAACTGGTAGCCATTGACTTCCATTATATTTGACATTCTGTTGACAGTGGCTACTGGTTTCCAACATTCTTCAAAATTCCTTCCTTTTTGATCAACAGGAAAAAGAAACAAATGCTTGCAATCAATTGTGTGAATGTTGAGTCCCTTTCATTCAAGATGCAACACAGATTTTACATTGTAATCCTTGATATGACATTTAATCCTTATTTAATTTATGAATACGATTAAATTCACCATCTCCCTAATCTCACCTTTTTTTTTATTATTTATCAAAGGGCTTCTTCCGCCGAAGTCAGCAGAACAATGCGATGTACTCCTGCTCAAGGCAGAGGAACTGCATTATTGACCGAACCAATCGCAACCGCTGCCAGCATTGCCGCCTGCAGAAGTGTCTGGCACTGGGCATGAGCCGCGATGGTGAGTCTAATCTTACCCAAGAGCAAATTTACTGCACTTATTAAACACTGTCATGGTCTCCGTGTGAATTTAAGATCCTCCTATTACTTCTGGCTACTTATCAAAAAACATGATAGTAGCTTCAGTTTCTATTGAGTTTTTGAGTCCTTATCAACAGTCAAATCTAATTGAGCATGGGTCTTTTGTGTTATTTTTATTTATTTTATTTTAGCTTCCTGTTTTGTATTGGTTGTATGTTTCTGTCTGCGCAATTCTGGAAAGTTCATTTTATGTAAATATTTTTTAAGTATGTATATTTTGCATGCTAATGAAGGTTGTTCTTCTATCCATTTTTTATTTTTTTAAAAAGTGGGCGAGAGGGGTCTGGATGCAGACCTGGTGCAGTGCAATCTAAGCTACATCCAGTGCTTTTTAATGTGCTCACCTAACCCCACCCCTAACCCTAACCCCTCAGTGATGTCACTAGGTTCATTGAGAGCATTGTGTCTGACATTGCATCACTTTGATATCCAGTCTCAGCTTGCATCATCAAGGCTGCATCCAGATACTATTGAAGTGGGCACATCCAACTGGCCAAAAGCTCACTCAACAAAAACAAAAACAAACAATATCCTAAAGGAAAAGCAAAGTTGGCACAACACCACAGCTCAAAAATTCAAAAAAATTATGTTGATTTATTTATTGATTATTTGATATCCTCACAACATGTGATTTTCCAGCCTAGAAGCTCTTCATCAGATGTCTTAATTTGATAAAATATGAACAAATGATCAAATCTAACATTAATCTTTCCTCTTTTTTTCCCCCTCTGCAGCTGTGAAGTTTGGCCGCATGTCAAAAAAGCAGCGTGACAGTCTCTACGCCGAGGTTCAGAAGCACCAGCAGTCCCAGGAACGAGCAGGGGGTCTGGGCAACGGTATATCCGGCCACACTGGTGACGAGGCTGGAGAGAACGGCAATGGCCACAGTCGGGCCTACAGTCGGGGCTCCAGCACCACCCTCAGCGATCTGGATGACATAACCACACTACCAGACGGTCTCCTCTTTGATCTGCCGCTCACACCGGAGGAAGCTGCCGATTACTGCAGTTTAGAGTTATTGGGAGGAAGCGGCGGGAGCAGTTCGTCTTCCCAGAGTTCTCCTGAGTCAAACAGACAAGAGTTTGGTGACGTGACGCACATCAAACACGAGTATATGAGCCCACACGATTCTGGACTCTTCACTCGCTCAATACTTAATCCACCTGAAGGCTGTTCATTGATGGAAATAGGTTAGTAGAGAGTAATATTAGTAATTAATAATATTAATATTTATTTGATTATTTTTACAGTTTTAAAGATCATTACTGGAGTGTTACATTATCTCTCAGAAATGAGTTATGTTGATTTGAGGCTCAGCAAACATATCATCACACATTTTTTAAGTTAAAACTATTTTGCAGTTTAATATAATAATTGAAAACATATTTTTGTTCGGATGCTTTGATGTATGTTAAAGAATGGCATTTATATGAAATAGAAATTATTATACATGTCTTTACTGTACATTTTTCAAGTTTAATGATTGCATTTTTTTCTGAAGAAAACATTCTTACTGACCCGAAGGTTTTGAACAGTAGTTTATGAGTAATATCCCATGTACTGTATATTACTGGAAATATAAACACAAAAACAAACATAATTTTTAGCAAGTTGATACTGATGCATTTAAAATACAAATATCTCCTATTATATCACATATTCCTACATTTCTTATGCCAGTTGTCAAGATGTATGTCATATAATATAAATGTATGCTTCCTTTAGAACGGATCACACAAAATGTGATAAAATCCCACATTGAGACAAGTCAATACAGCACAGAAGAACTGAAAAGATTAGCCTGGACCCTCTACACACCTGAAGAGATCCGTGTCTACCAAAACAAGGTAACTGGCAATGAGATGCATCATGCTTTATAATAACATCAGGTGTAACAGCATGTTTTATCATATGTACATTGTGATCCTAGCAATTACCCAACCTTACATTCCACTTGATTGATTCAGACAGAATACAATAGTTCCTGTCTTAATTTTTTAAGAGCCTAATTAAAAATGCATTAATAAGTACGTCAATTGCACATCATACCTGCAATTGGAAATGGGTGGAAGATTCTAACAAATATTTTCTTATCCAAGCCCACAGAGATGCTGTGGCAGCAGTGTGCTGTGCAACTTACCAACGCCATTCAGTATGTGGTGGAGTTTGCCAAGCGAATCTCTGGATTCATGGACTTGTCTCAAAATGACCAGATCATTCTTCTGAAAGCAGGTCAGAATCAACTGTGTGCAAGAAATAAGCAAATTCGTGTTATCTTTAATGAATACATGTGAATGTATCTTGTAATACAGTATATTTACAAAATGTCACATTGGACCACAAAAGCTATATTATTGGCAATAGCCAAAAATACTGTTCATTGTATGGGTCAAAGTTATCAATATTGAATTTATACTACAAATCATTAGAACATTAAGTTACGATCATGTTCCATCAAGACATTTAGTAAATGTCCTTCTTTACATATGTAAAAACATTTTTTTATTAGTATTGGGTATTGCTATGCACTTAATTTGGACAATTTTTGCAGAATTTAGATTTTTTTTAACCCTCAAATTCCAGATTTCCAAATAGCTGCCAAATATTGTCATATCTTAACGAACCGTATATCAATGAAAAGCTTAATTATTCAAATTCTGGATTATGTATAAACCACAATTTAAAAAACACTTATGACTGGTTTTGTGGTCCAAGGTCACATATAATACTAGTATATTTTAGTTTGGACTAAATGTATTCTTTCTTTCTCGTCTGTGCTCTAACAATCGCTCTTTTGTCGTTTTCTCTCACTCTTTTGTCCTGCTTGTGTCCTCCCTTTGTGCATTGTGTGGTTTGCCTTTTATTTAAATGGAAACAAAAAACACTTTTGTCTTATTCTCCCTCTTTAAAACAACCATCATGTTGACATCACTGTTCATCTGTGAAATGATGACTGTTTTAATGGATCGGTTTTGTAATTTGTGGAATTAAATCCCACTTGTTTTTTGTTTTCCTCTGTGTTTGTGTGGAGCATTCGTTTGCCTGTCTCTCCCCTCTGCCCCCCTCAATCCTGCTTTTCCTTTGTCCAACTTCTATGTGGCGCTGGCCATCCAGGCTGCTTGGACGTGCTTTTGATCCGAATGTGTCGGGCCTATAACCCCATCAACAACACACTGTTGTTCGATGGAAAGTTTGCAAGCCCACAGCTGTTCAAAGCGCTCGGTGAGTCTCCTCCTTGAACCTTTCACACAGTTTGACACCTTGTAGCATTTCAAAGGGCATGTGTGTGCAATTAACCTGAGCAATGGTACACTAAGTGCTGTAAAATCATATGAAGTTGTAGTTACTCTTTATATAGACTTAAACAAACATCAATTTAAGGGAAAATAGGTCAATTGAAATCTTTCCAGGTCAGTTGAATGTTTGCTAATGTTCAAGACTGTTTTCCTTTTGCTGTTATGTTCTGCAAATTACAGTGTTACTTTTGATTTCTTCATTTTTGCGTGTATTTTCTGTTTGTAGGTTGTGATGATCTTGTGAGCGCTGTGTTTGAGATGGCCAAAACCCTCAGTCGGCTGCAACTGTCGGAAGAAGAGATGGCTCTATTTACCGCCACTGTGCTTCTGTCTCCAGGTAGTTTTACTAATAACTTTAAAATAATCCTTAACTTTTGAAGTCACTGTAAAGAATACTTATCCTGACATTTGAGTTTACTCTTCTACTTATTTATTTCACAGACCGACCTTGGTTGACAGATGCCCAGAAAGTGCAGAAGCTTCAGGAGAAGGTCTATGTTGCTTTGCAACACTATCTTCATAAAACTGGTGTCCATGAGGAGAAACTGACAAAGGTAATGAGAAAAAAATCCCCCCCTAAAAAAAAAGTTCATATTGTGTGCTGTTGAACAAAATAAGCATGTGCAGTTAGAAATATATATTTATTCCAGTTCTTTATGCTTTTGACACTTTTACTGTTTCGCCACACAAAAAATGTTTTAAAATTATTTATGACTCAAACCCAGATGGGGCATTTAACAGCATACCTTGTATAATAAAATGTATCTTTTATTATTAATTGAATTAATGCAATTGAGATGGTCTCCCCGTGTTGGCATGGGTTTCCTCCGGGTGCTCCGGTTTCCCCCACAAGTCCAAAGACATGCGGTATAGGTGAATTGGGTAAGCTAAAATTGTCCGTAGTGTACGAGTGTGAATGGGTGTGTATGGATGTTTCCCAGAGATGGGTTGCAGCTGGAAGGGCATCCGCTGCGTAAAACATATGCTGGATAAGTTGGCGGTTCATTCCGCTGTGGCGACCCCAGATTAATAAAGGGACTAAGCCGAAATGAAAATGAATGATTGAATGAATTGAGATGGTCACATTTTCCACTAACTGCACATTTTATTAATTATATTAAAGAAATAAATGGTTCATTATTTAAAATATCCTAATTTATGTTGTGGCAGGATCACTACTTCTGTGTGCATTTGTTTTCTAATTATTCGATTGACTGTCAGTTATTTTTATAATGTATATGATTTCTGAAGGATTATGTGAGAGTGAAGGAGAAATGAATTACATCTTAAATTCAAATATATAAAAACATATTCAAATTAATACCAGTTATTTTATATTGTGATAATATTTCACAATATCATTATTTTACTGTTTTTAAAAAAAATAAATTTAGCCTTTGTAAACATTATATAAAATTATGTATGTTATTATTTGCCTTAAAATGAAGTTTTTATCAGGTATGTTGGAAAATGGTGTAACTGTATTTCCTCTTTTATTGCTTCAATAGATGGTCTCCAAGTTACCCATGATGAAGTCTATTTGCAATCTCCATATTGATAAGCTGGAGTTTTTCCGCCTCCTTCACCCAGAAACAGCCTACAACTTCCCTGCTCTCTACAGAGAGGTTTTTTGCAGCGAGATCACCTTCCCAGACTCCACCGAGGGCTAACATTTCTGAAAGCGTCATATTGGCTCTGAGGAAAGAAAGAGAGGTAGAAAGAGTTAAAGAAAGACAGAAATGGAGGTAGATGGATATGTGTTTGAGAAAAACCAGCAACACACTGACAATCTTGCACGTTACACTTTAGGACTCCATCTATAACCTCTCTCCTGATGGAGTGATTCACTCCTTTATTTCAACAGGATCCAGATATCTTCTAAGACGCTGTTAAATGACAGCTGTTTAAGGTGCTGGTTACTATTACTCATGCTACCTACATATAATGACTCAAGTAGAGTAAATTATATATTTAATAATTCATTATAAAGAGTACTCGATTTAACTCGGAGCTTTAGGACTCCCTAAAACATTAAGTGCTTGAAAAGTCAGCATTTCCCAGCACCAGTTTCAAAAGTACTCTTAGGAAGAGAACTATGAATGTAACCCAACTGACATGTGGCAAAGCCTCAGGATTAAGACAGAATGTATTATAAATTCCTGCCCCAAATGTAAAACAAGCTCTTATTGCTTGGTTTCCGTTAATGAACAGTTTTAAATCTATAAGAAACTGTTTAAAGGGACCAATGCTTGCATGCCTCCAGTCGTAAATGTCACATGAGCACCTTTTCACGGAACAAACACTAACGTACAGTGCACCACATGTGCAGCGATGTTTTTAAGTTTAAAAAGATGCAACTAAGCTAACAAAACCTCATCCTTTTTACCCTTTCCCACACACTTGGATGCCACTTGGATACAGATATTAGATGATATTTTGATATCCTTATTTGATCAGAAACTACATGTGCATAGAACGATAGATGTATCTGAGAATATATTTATAAATAGAGCCTGTAGATAGCGTATGTCGGTGGAGGACTAGTTAGATAGAAAGTTGCACCTTAGAGCGAATGTTTTTCAAGCCCCTTCAGGAGTGAATTCTGGGCTGGAGTTGTAATGCTGATTTCGAAAGCTTTAGATCTTCAGTAGATGCAGGTGGACAGCACTTAAATACTCCAACATAAAAGGACTTTGCCGGAGCAGGACTTTTCTGTTGCCCCATAATCAGATGGCAAAAAGACAATGCCACTATGTGGGAACTGAAGTCCGACCCTTCTTGTGAGTGTGTAGCAAACCACTCAAAGGACTGCTGGGATCGGGAGAACAGAAAAAAAAACATGGAAATGGATGGAAGGAACCGTATTTTTAGAGACAACGGACAACTGGGCTTGCCGACAGTCACGAGGACACAACGGAAATATGATTATTTGGACTTTTTTTCTGTTTCGGCTGTGAGGATAAGTGGAATCACAGGCCATACCTCATGCTTTGCATAGTGTCTGATGTGGGGATCAGTGTTGTGTTGCTGTGTGATTACCCCCCTCCCCCCAACCCCATCCCTTTACCTTTAGTGTTCACATATAGCACAACTATTGACAGAGCCATCAGCTACCCCCCTGAGTTTGGGAAACAGTTATTTGTGTTTCAAGATGTTGCAGTACAAACGGAGCAAACACATACTGCTAGTTCAACTAGTAGATAGTGTGTAAACCTCACTCTCCGACCTCAAGGGCCACACTAGCAACTGATGCTGGAAGATGAGGTCCTGAGCATCCATTAGTGCGCATACCTCTCAGTAAAGGCATAAATGCATATTCGAATCCTGCTCAGACTGGGTTAAATAGGACCAGGAGTGTTAAGTTGGTGCCATGATCCAGATGAAACTGAGGTTTAAGAGGATGAGTGTAACAAAGCCCAGCTAGCTTTGTAAATATATCTTACTTCCATGATGCCGAGAATAAAGTCTAATTCAGTGTTTCTCAAACACGTTCCTGGAGGACCACCAGCTCTGCACATTTTCCATGTCTCCTTAACCAAACACATCTGATTCAGATCATCAGCTCATTAGCACTGACTGAAAGACCAGTAATAGGTGTGACAGACAAAGGAGACATCCAAAACATGCAGTGTTGGTGGTCCTTCAGGAACGTGGTTGAGAAACACTGATTTGAACAGTTTAAGAAACAAAGTGGTCCAGATGGTGCCGTGACCTGGATTGGGGTACTATTTGGTGGAGTGAGAGTAATGGAGTAAGACTTAATCCTCTAGCCTCTAAGACACAACAACTAACTAGCTAAATAGCTAACTGATCCTAAAGGCTGCAGTCTTTTAGGGCTCGTGTTGAATCTCACTCTGTGTGAGGTTAGTAGGACCCAGTGGGGTTACATAAACTATCCACAGCCTGAAAGCAGCCTCCATTTTTTGAATCAGGAAGTCCAGATTGGTCTCAGGGGAGATTTAGGAGTGGCCCAGAAACCAGAATGCTAACTAAAGTTGGGAGATTACAGGGTATGAAAGATGTTTTGAATGACTGATAAGTATCAACCTCCTGTTTCCTGAAAGTTTAAATTAACAAGCTCGCCTTTATGTTTGTTTTTTTAGCACTGCTGGAACAGTGCCTAACTGTATATTTTCTTGTAAGATTTTATATAGTTGGTGTAATACACATTTTCTGGGTGCTTAATACAGTATCGTCATGTCTGCCTGTGCAATAGTCAGTCTTTCCATTTTTAGTATTGACAGCTCTCACAAACCTCCTTGAATTTCATAAGCACTCCAGCTTGGATCATTTAACACCTCATTGCTTCAAGTTGTCTACACTCAAATTAGTTTTTATTTTTGTATGCTTGTCTAGTATTAACTGACTTAAATTGACGTGTGAAGGCGGAGAAAGATTGTAACAAAGTGCAAGTACTTTGTAAAAAACCGTTGCGATTTTTAGATGTATTCTTTTGTGGAGTGTAACGCGCAAACTGCCACAAGCGCTCACCCGTCCTTGGGGTAGTTCTGGAAGTGTGCGTTTACATCTAAATTCAGTCACTCAGGGAGATAGCTGGGTTCTCTGTCCTAAAATGTCTTCTTCAGTTAGCCTAGCAAGACACCTTGCACCAAATAGAAGACCTTAAACCTTGATCACTGTGTACGGTAACTTTTCTTGTGAATGTTAATCACAGAAGTATCAAAGACTTTTTACCCCTGTCTTATATCAGTGCTATTGGAGGACATTTTCAGTTTGACTTGCTTAAAAAAATGGATAGGATCAAAAATATATTCAAAGATATATAGAAATATATATATATATATATATGGTTAAATTTAACCTTTGATTCTAGTGTTTGTGTTTTTTATTTGTTTGTTTTTTTGTTGTTTTTTTTTGCGATGTTTTCTTTCGTTTTAGTCTTTTTCTGTAACCTTTCCTCACCTGTCTAGTGTCATACTTTGTCTTGAAGAGTTAAAATCCTATTTTTTTAAAGAACATTTTTAAGCAGAAAATCCCCTAAAGAGTCCTCATTCTTTGCCATGATCCTTTTGTGGTTGTTTCAGTTTTAACTTTAAATAAATGAATCATGTTATAGATTTTAAGGAATATAATTTATGGTGTATTACGGATACAGAGAATAAATTGAAACATTATTATTGTACAATGAGGATTAAACACATGGATTCAAGAATGTAATAAAGGTCTTTTTACTTTATACTGTGTGTTTTGTGGGTACTAAAATACTACAGGAAAATCCCTTACATTTAATTGGTATTTTTCATTGCACTTTAAAATGCAATGCATGACAGTCTCAAAACTCCACATATTTTATCCCTAAACAGAATTGTTTATATTAGAAATGCAGAATTGTGTTTATAAACCAATTGAAAGTTTGGGTTCAGTAAAATGTATTGCTTGTTTTTGTTAGAAAGAATTAATTTTATTCAAAAAGTACTTTAATTTCTTAAAAATGAATAAAATGTGATTTGTTAAGGCTTAATTTGCTACCAGAATGTACAAATTAATTTTACTAAACTGACTATATATATACATATAAAACATTAAAACCAAGTGACAACTTTATATTTCAAATAATGTTCCTTTCTTATAAAGTTTATATACATGGAACACATTTATATACATGAATAATTACACTTTAAAACACACACACATATATATATA
>CAIGQW010000259.1:3755826-3779133 GCA_903798125.1 Danio choprae
TGTTTTCTGGATTCTGATGCAAAACCTAAAATGAGCATTTTTCTCAGCCTTCTGAAAATTGATTATATTATCATTGTTATATTAATTATGGGTGAATTAATTTCCATTGCTATTAGCTTAACATATATGTTAACTATGAAAAAGTGATTATATTTTTAATTATATTTTAAAGTATTAAAATATCTGACAATATCTAACAAATGGGAATAAGCTAGGCTTTGAAGGACAGTGTGAATGTATGAAAAACTAACATTTATTAGCATTTTATCATTCAGTATCAATAAATGGTCTTTCAATATGCCATTCATTTATTATTTGTATTAATCTAACATTATACTGAATGACATGAACCTTTAGTGGGTGTCTTCTGGTCATTTTCTGCTGAGAAAATAAACTAAAATCTTGTTCAAGAGGGAAAAAGAACCTGTGATACTATATTAAAAATGAAAAATTAACATTTATCAGTATTTTATCATACATATTCAGTATCATGGTCTACTGAGAAAACTACATAACTACATGTTTAAGAGAAAAATAGTAATCATCTGTATTACATTGATTTGATATAACACCATTAGCATTGTGTTTAGAAACAACATGCTGCCAATGCCATGTCAGCGTAAATATTAATGATGAACTCCACTAATAGACATTTGGCTCCATCTTCTGGACAATATCAGCAGTTGCTCAGTGGCTGCAGTATATGTTCTGGTCGGCAGTGGACGCTGCTGTTCCGTTTCTCGTCCATTCTCCATTCGCGCAAGGAATGTGCTTGCGTTGCGCAGGAAACCGCTAGTTTCTCAAGACTTACAAATGCGGTGGATGCGCTAGTAACCATATTAAAGTCATTTTGTTATAGAAAGCCACCTTAAAAACAGTTAATAACAAAGTTTGATATAAAATCCTTTCCCAACAGCCACCTGGAATATTTTTGTGCCGTTGGTGTCGTTTATCTGAGGACTTGAGTTTTATATTTCACTCAGCGACCGTTGACTTTTGCCACACTGTTGTGTCAGAAACAAACCTACTTTACAAGTCTTTTTTTCGTCGAGAAGAGAGGATTACGCTTTGAAGATGTCCGTGGCGGGCTTAAAGAAGCAGTTTTACAAAGCCAGCCAGGTTTGCCAGTTACTTTTTTCCTGTTGTTTTCTTCCCTTGAGCCGCAGTGTTGTGCCAGTTAGCTTAGCCTGCTAACGCTTCAGTCCGCTATTCTGCACTTTAAAAGTGTTTTATGTGTTTTTTCTCATTGCCATATTTAACTGTTTCTGAATACATACGTCGGTAAATCTTGTTTTTGTTTAATGTCATATGATTCTATATGTACACACTGCTTGCTTTTGTTGTTTTTTTATTGTCAGTTTTGTCCTAACTTACAGTCATTGCAATATTTAATATTTTTGACAGCTTTCACTGGTCATAAATAGTCAGCGCCACTTTATGGGTGTATTCGCACCTAATTAGGGGTAACAATGTGTTAAAAATATGTTGAAGAGTGTCTGTTTTCTTTTAGCTTGGGATTGCAATACAACGCCCCCGTCCTCACTATATCACTCCATTTGCCACGTTTACTGCTGTAAAACGAACGATTTCCCTCTGAGTATGTCCTTTATAAATTATTTACGAAGAAGACTTGTATAAAATCTGCACATTTCTATGCACATTCTGCATAGACATACACCATAATTGCACTGCAGCATCAGGTTTACCATAGATTTACGCAATTTCTTCAATGGCAGCTGTTGGTCAATCACGTCTTCGATGGCTTTTGTGTTTGTCTTGTTTCTATGGTTCAGACTTTACGCTGGCAGTATGTTGTTGGAAAATGTGACATTCGTATCTCTGGCTTTTCTTTTAAATATGAGCAAATGTCAACCATGTAACTTGACAGTGGGTTAAAGGATATCTGCATTTGATTAAACAATCGCCCTTTGGGTCATTCGTGTTTTTAAAAAGTGTTTTAATGCATTATTGTAGTTTTATAGAAGGGCATGACAAGGTTTCAGTTATGTTTTTGGTCACCCAAAACTGATTGTTTACTCATCCTTCACTTGCTTGACTTAATTTTTTTCTGTTGAACACAAAGGCAGATAATTTGAAGAAAGCTGGAAATCTGTAACCACTGACTTTCATAGTATTTTTTTTCTCTATTATTTATGGCAGTGGTTACGGGTTTTCAGCTTTCTTCAAAATATCTACTTTTGTGTTTAAAGGAATAAAGAAACTCATAAAGGTTCATAACCAGCCAGTTAATAGAGAGTACTTTTTCATGTTTCGGTGAATTATTAACTGTGTATTATTTATACAATGGGAAGGAACCGGTATTTCTAAATTAAAAGGATCACACACAACTCAATAAATGAAAAGAGAAACAGAGAATAGCTAAAACTACACCATATTTTTAAATACACTTCGATAGACTGTAAAAAAAAAATGCTGGGTTCCACAAAATTCCTTCATGTTGTCCAAACACAAATCTTTAAGTAAAAAATTACTTAATTTTTTTTTTATTGTGTTGCTTTAACTCATTTTAAATAAGTAGTTTAAACAAGCAGTAAATGCCACTTTTTAAGTGTAGTTTGATTATAACAAGCAAAGAATGCAATACCTGAAATATGTCCTTATGTTAAAAACATTCACCCCTATTTTCATGCGATTTTTGATATAAGAAAAACTGAATATTGTGGTTTCAGTCATTTCCAATAGTTTAGTATATTGTCAAATATTATAATACATATGAAAGGAGTGTGAGTGTACTTCATAGCAGGAATAGCTTGGTTTTAGCAGATCGTCTGAGAACAGTTTGGTTAGATATAAACTATATCTTGTCTGAGTAGATAATACATTACAATTTGAACTTGTTTGGCAGTCATTTTAAGATATGTTCATTATAGTATCGTTGTGAGTGTTAGGGCTGTGCAATATAATATAATATACATACAATGAATAGCCATGTTTTACTGTTGCATAAAACAGATCAGACATCTTAACAATGTAATCAGACAAAAATAAATAATATTATCACCACTACTTTGCTCCACTGGAATGGTACAGTTATATCAACCTGAAAACATCAAGAACAATTAGCTATACTAAAACACTAGAAGCAAAGTGGAGTTACTTTGTTGTCTTATTTCTTTTTTAACATGGCTTGATTGCTTGGTCATATTTCAGCATCCATTCTAAAATTGTAACAGATCTTTGGACAAAGTGGCACGGTGGCTCAGTGCTTAGCACTGTCGCCTCATCAAGAATGTCACTTGTTCAAGTCCCGGCTGGGCCAATTGGCATTTTGTGTGGAGGGTGCATGTTCTTCCCGTGTTCATGTGGGTTTCCTCCGGATGCTCCGGTTTCCCCCACAGACATGCGCTATAAGTGTACTGGTAAATTGGCCAAAGTGTGTGTGTGTGTGTGTGTGTGTGTGTGTGTGTGTGTGTGTGTGTGTGTGTGTGTGTGTGAGTGAATGCAGGAGTGTATGGGAGTTTCCCAGTACTGGGTTGCGGCTGGAAGGGCATCCGCTGTGTAAAAAAACATATGCTGGAATAGTTGGTGGTTCATTCCGCTGTGGCGACCCCTAATAAATAAGAGACTAAGCCGAAGGAGAATGAATGAATAAATTAATTAATGATTTTTAGAAACTTCTCAATACGATTCCAAAACAATTCTTAACCTATATTTTTCCTATTTTTTCTGCTGTACATTTTCAATTATTTTGCAAGACAGTATTCAGCTTAAAGCATAAAACAAGCTTTAAAACATAGTAATGCTTTATTAGTTTTCAACACAGTGGAGTAGGCCTAGTTCACTTTTATTCACAAATGCGTTTGCAGACTACAAGCCGCGAGCCTTTACTTATCTGTAATGGAGTTTTCCATAATGGTGACATTCTACTGTAGTTAATATCCATAAAATCGCATTAATGTTTAGCTTCTTTAGTGATTATAAGGCCAGTGGCACACTGGTTAAGTGAGAGGGACAGCATCGCCACGTCTTTAACAACTTAAGGTTTCGCTTTTGGGTGCGGAAGGCATTTGAACATCTTCCTGAAGCCGCAGCTGCAAAATGGATCAGAAGTGCAGTGCCTGTAATAATCCTTCTGCCCAAGTAAAGCAAATTTTGCAGCATGCATATGTGTGCCTATCAACACTTTTTTTTTTGTTTAGAGCTCGTGCCTGCCTAATTTTAATACAGAATAGATTCTGAACATTTGAGAATCAATTCAGAATTGTTAGACAAAAGAATCGCCTTGCATCTAATTTTTCTCCCATCCCTAATTGCCTAATGTGTCTGTAAAAAGACACTTTTGTATTAAATCGATCATTTTTTGTAAATCATTGTGATACGGGAACCAGAAGATGCTATGACTTATATTTCAGTGGTTAAGAATGTTGTGGCTGAAGCCGTCAAACTGACATCAACAGAGAAAGAACGCCACTCTAAATGGTCAGACTTTTATCGAAGTTTACCAAAACACATTTTTTTTTAGTGCATTAACTTGCACAGACAACTTTTTTACCTAAAGAATAACAATGTGGGCCAACAAAATAATCATTACATTTGATTTCACACTCTCTTTAACCCTTTAACTGCCCCACCAAGAAAAAAATGTTTGGATTGCATTTCTTAACTCCTAATGTCTCTAGTTAACACACTCAATGCGTTCTGTTTTTTCAACACATCCCATAATTTCTTAAAAATCAACCTCTACCAAATGGTTGATATGTCACTGTATGGTTAAAGTACCGGACTTAATACATATACTATGAAAAATCTGAAAATGTGAAGTGTAAGACCAATTTATTTTCAAAATAAAACATTTTTGAATACTAAATCATCTTTTTTTTTTTTTTGCCATAAAATATTTCAGATTTTCATTTAGCATGCTTGTTTTTTTTGGTTTTTTTTTTTTACAATAAAACCAAAATCAGGTGTAGTAGTGCGTGCAACAGGATTTGTTTTTTTTTTGTTTTGTACACCAACAATGCTGTGTGTGTAAGCCATTATTTAAAACAGTCATTCTTTAAATGACTAAAATTAACAGTCATTATTCATTCATTCATTTTCTTTTCGACTCAGTCCCTTTATTAATCTGGGGTCGCCACAGCAGAATGAACCGCCAACTTATCCAGCATAAGTTTTACGCAGCGGATGCCCTTCCAGCTGCAACCCATCAATGGGAAACATCCATACACACTCATTCACACACATACACTATGGACAATTTGGCTTACCCAGTTCACCTATAGCACATGTTTTTGGACTTGTTGGAGAAACCGGAGCACCCGGAGGAAACCCACGCCAACACTGGGAGAACATGCAAACTCCACACAGAAATGCCAACTGACCCAGCCGGGGCTCAAATCAGCGACCTTCATGCTGTGAGGCGATAGTGCTACCCACTGCGCCACTGTGCTGCCCCACAGTCATTATTTAAAACAGTAAAAAAATGGTCAACCATTTCGTAGAGTAGCAGTCAAAGGGTTAAGAATCTCACCAGAAGTAGAAAACCATCCAGGTACTTTCTGTGAATTCACATCCATTTTTCACCTCATTTGTTGAATTGACTTCAGTTTTTTCATATAATGCAGTGAAAATTTTGGACGCAGTTATTGTCTTGTTATTGTGTTAGGACTTTCAAAAGTAAAAGTGTTGCGTGTGCGTGGGCTCACATCAGACAATGTGCAAAACGTGCCAAAAGTCTCACTTTGACTGTGTGAAGATAATCAAATGTGTTATCAGGAAAACCTCACTTTGTTTTCAGCTGTTCTTGCATTCTTGTGGTTTTTTGTTTATGGTTTATAGTGTAATCAACTCAAGACTTAGTGTGTTTTTTGTCAATTTGTTAGTTTCCTGTTGCCAGCGGTTGCGTTTTTCCAAAGGGTACATGGTCACAGATGTAGGGAAGCAGCGCATCTCTGTGCCTGTTCGTTGATCTCAGCAGGAAGGGACGATCGGTTGCCCAATTTCCTCTCAGGAACATGCTCCGTTCCCTAGCGGGGGGTTTGCATGTGTGGAGGAGTTCAGCAAGGAAGAGGAAAATGGCCAGCGTTTGGGCCTGAGAGGCGGAGTATGAATCATGCAACACTAAAGGGGGGTTGGGGTGCTTTCTCCTGCTCTGCTTGGCTCTTTTTATTGGACTGCAGTGCTGCAGAGAACTCATGCCAGCATTCCACAGTAATCAATACTTGACACAGGCCGGACACCCTGCCAAAAGACAAACCCTGACACCAGTCACACCCTCAGCCCAGCCTTCGTCTTTGGTGTGCTGTCCGTAAAACTCCTAGTGCTCTGCGGTTCCTTTAATTATGTACACACCAGGCAATGTTTTTAGTTTAATATTGGCTGAGCTGAAATGATATTTGTATGTTCCTGCAGCCTTCTGCAGTGTTTGTTTCATCAATGCACATTTATTTTTAACTGACGTGCCCTCATGAAATACATCAGAAAGATTAACTCCCCCAGCATCCAGTCACTTGCTTGAGATTTCAGCAGTTAGCAAATGACAATGTCCAATCAATTTCTATGTATCTACTTTAGACAGTATTTATTATCAATATTTTTATTAACATTTTATGTAGACAATGAAACTTATTTGATTAGTCTTTTTATGATGGCATTGTGGATACACATTTTTTCAGGGTTTCTATTGAAAAAAAGTCTTAAAGATTCACTGTTGCACAATTTATGGCCTTAGAAATATATTCAGAGTTGAAGATCTTAAAATCATAAAGTCCAGTGTCTTTTCCTATCCAAATAGCTTTATTAATACATTTCGAAATGAAGAATTATTTTCTGATATACTGAACAGAATCAAGT
Organism: Danio choprae; assembly: GCA_903798125.1. NCBI lineage: Eukaryota > Metazoa > Chordata > Actinopteri > Cypriniformes > Danionidae > Danio > Danio choprae. The sequence goes on from CAIGQW010000259.1 coordinate 3,762,640, forward strand.
GAGTTTATGATTAAAACAAGAACAAATATCTGTCAATGAGGTATGAAAATAATTTTTTCAGTTAGAATTAAGTAGATTTTTAAAGACCTTTTTGCAAACTTTAGGTATTTGCACTGAAAAAAAAGCTGAGGAAAAACGTCACTATTTTGAAATGTGATCAGAATTTGCAGGTTATATCTGTATTCTAGAGTTTAGGACCAGAGTTATTTAAACTATCTATGGTAAAGCTGAATTAAATGTTAAATTTAAGTGTTGGTAAAACAATTGATTGTGTGCACCCTGTAAATCCGCAATTAGAACATATTGACATATTGTGTTTCCTTTAAGTTGAATTTTCTTTACTTGGTCTTACAAAGGTTTTAAAATCTTACATTTATCTTAATAAAACCCACAGATACCGTGTGTGTGAAGGTAGAAATTCTTCCACCACTACAATACAAATACAATGAACCTTAGCTTGCCTAAAGCTGCCAAAAGAACAAAGCTGTAGTCCATGGAGAACTACAGTATTTTTATGTGAAATGTTCTCCTCCCTATAGACTGTTGAAGCCGCCATGAATTTAATCTTAGCCTGGTGGAATATTGTGTTTTTTATTATAAATGATTAGGATCTGTGATTAGGAAAACAGAAATGCTGTCATAAAAATAGAATTGTCCACATTCAACCACATTTGGGATTTCTTTGAGGGAGGGGGAGGGCCTGTGGTTTGGTGATGTAGGGATTTCACTGTCCATAAATTCACACAATCGATCTTAGTTTAAATTAACAATTGATTAATCGCTAAGTTTAATAATGCAAGTTGAGTCCAATGGTGCATTTCTTTCCAAATGTGTATAAGATGTTGAGGATACTAAGGACATATTAAAGAATCTGTAGAATTTGAAAAAGCCATCATGTCCACTATAGCAGAGGGTTTTTAATAAACTTGAGTGCTTGCTTAAATTTTCCTGCACATCTACTGTAGCCTATATGCCTCAAAACTATGATCGCTGATGAAAATCCATGCTTCATCGACCATCAATAAAGTATCAATCAAGAGGATTATTGGGAGGTAATCAAAAGTCAGTTAATAGTTCGCATCCTTGGTCTGGTGTGTATGGAGAAATGGAGAGCAACATTTCTGGTCTTATAGCCTCAAAACATTGGCAACCGCTGTTGATTTGTGTTAGAATTAGGACTGGTAAGAGAACGTTGTGCATGTTACATTTTTTTTGGCCTTTAAACCAAAGATTATAGATAGAAATTCTATATAGAAATTTAATCTTTCTGGGGCTCTTCATCAGCATGTCTCAAAATGTTTAAGGATTAGGCAAACAGTCAGAGAGTATTGACTTTATTCTTTCATATATGAGCGGATGCAGCCACTGGAACCTTATTGGCTCAAGATTTCCGCTCTCATTCACTTCCATTGATTTTTAGCCTTAAAAACAGCTCATTATGCTGCTTTATTTTTATTTTTATGAATAGTCATAAACACACTAGCAAGTAGTTTGACCGTTTATTGCTGTTTGTGTTCCTTGTCATTTGCCCCATTCTGCAGTACAGAATAAGGTCAATATTTACTTTGTCTTGCTGTTTAAATGCATTCAATCACGACATGCACATCTACACTATAAAAGCAATCTGATCGGTTGCATTTTTAAATACCTCTGGAAGAGGTTGATAGTAGCGTTGTCAACTTGTGATTGGATCAGCAAAACTGGCAATGTCTTCCACTCCTCAAAATAATAGTTCTGTTGAAGAAACTGTGTTATGAGAGAATGTTATTCATGAACTTTGATTTGACCAGTGTTACTGTCATTCAAATGTACTGGTGTACGTAGAACGAAATGTTGTAGCATTGGCTCTGAAGTTTTAATAAAGAGTAACAGTAAACCATAAAGAAATGGATAAATAATATAAATAATAATCACATACACATACACAGCAGTCCTTATCGTCTGGTGGATCTGTAGTGCAAATCATAATAGTGCATACAAGTTTTAGGCTGAAACTGAAAATGTGCAAAAAAAAAAAAAAGGTTCAGAGTTCTGCATTGTGAAAAAGTAACAATAATAAGAATAACAATATTATTAATAACATAAAAACTTAAAGAATTGGTGGCATTCTTCTGATGTAAGTGAATAAAATGACTTTGCTTATTTTAAATAGTAACTTTCACTCTACATAAACTCTACATCAACTTGTCACTAATTTCTAGCGTTAAGGAAAAAACTGCAATCAATTGATTTTCTGATCAAATCCCACCTTTCATTTGTTTTATAAAAAGCTATTTCACACAGATGTTCACCACAATAGGGACAGTATTCAATTCTGCTTCGTGCAGACTTTGAGGTAACAATGTAAAAAAACATGCCCTTTGCATTTAGATATTGGGTTCTTGCTGTAGGCCATTTGTATGTATCATCGGTATCAAGTCATCAGTCATTTTTTTTAAACAAAAAAAGGAATAGCACAAGATGTTGTCTTTTTATTTCAGTTATGTGTCATTGTTTTGGAAGTGGATCTGCACATTGAGTCTGTATTTGTATATTGGAAACTGGGCTCCCATGAAATTTATTTTATCCATGAATCTGCAGTCAGTGATGATGCCAGCCTTAGAGATAATTCTTTCTGCACTGCTGTAGGAAAATAGTGAACTGTTTTCATACAGGTTTCCTGAACACTCTTCCTCTGATCAGGCAAACAGATGCCAGAATTTTTGCCTTCAAGTTGTCTCTGTATGCTAAACTTAGGAACAAAAGCTCATTAGAAATACTTGCTTCAGCTTACGTTTTTGGAAAATGTTTAACATATGTTTGATTGCAGTTTCTACAGGTAAAATGAATGCTACAGGGCAGTATGACCTTTTTTCACACTAATGATAATGTTACAGGGTCATAGTATGATGATGAATGAAGGATTATTCTCATGCAGTTCTTTCCACAACACCTAATAAATAACACAGAACTATTTATATGTATCCATGATTTGTAATCAAATACATTTGCCTCACATTTCTGTCTCCATATGGACAACTTTTCTGCCACGGTCAGTTTGCACAGCCGCTCACTTTGTACTGTACAGTGTTTATAGAACTAGCATAGTTCTATAAAAGAGATAAAAGCCATGTAAAATCAAGGTAAAACCTTGTGTTTTTAAAACACTATTGGTTGGCTTTAGGTTAATGGTTCTTCTAGGGGATCTGACAAAACCGTTTTCCAGTCAACGTGTACAAGTAGGACCTTTATCTATAACATAATACAAAACCTACCCTAAGTAACTTAATTTAGATTTGTAAAAATGTTGACAATGCTCTCTGGTGGATTTGTCATCTGAAATGTGCAACAAAATATACTCAGTGGAACGTATTTTACTCTTGGCATAAATGTCCAGTGAGCCCCGATTGCAGAAAATATCTTAACAAAAAAAGCAGATCCATCACCTTTAAGAAGTTGTCTACCTAGTGACACATTTACTTGACATTTGTTTTGTTGTGGGAAGATTGCGTAAGAGGACTTGTTCTGAAATTCCCAGGTTGTCTCTGTGATAGTTGACTCACAGTCATGCATTCTTCTTTTCATTAGACCCACAAGCACAGCATTATGTATGGAGTGTGGTCTTGGTTTCAGTCTTCCTGCTGGGATTTGTTTCAGCTACATGACTGTGTGTGTGTGTGTGTGTGTGTGTGTGTGTGTGTGTGTGTGTGTGTCAAAGTTAGCAGTACTTTGCATTCTTTATCAACAGAGTGTGACAGAGCCAAGCCTCTGCATTATCTCTTTAGCCGCTGATAAGGCCTCTTTCACTCGTAAATATACATAATCATGTTGCCAGCTGTCTGAGCTGTACAGTTTCATTGCGGGAGTGTCCGATTGAGATCATTACTCTTAGAGAGAACGTGCTTTTCTAGTGTTCCTCTGAAATTTTGGTACCTTCTGGAATGTGCATTTATTTGATTTCTTAAAGAGGCCAGAAAAAAAACAATATATATTTTATTTTTATTGATCATAAATATTTCCTGTGTGCCAAATCATATGATTTCTGAACTGCTGTGCAATATGGACATAATTAGCTTTGTCTTCAATTTGATAAATTGTTCAAATAAATTTAAATAGAATTTTTTTTTATTTCACTCTGTACTGTAATTTTGATCAAATAAATGCAGACTTAGTAAGCATAAGACATTAGATGATTCAAAAACATTAAAAGTGGTCAAAGTATTCCTAAATGTTATTGTATATATAAATTCTTTTGTTTATAGATTTTTTTTTACACTTTGGGAAAGGTGGCACAACAACATTGCCTTCATTTAAATGCTAAATCGATAGGAACTTGAACACGTCAGTCTTTATCTGTGGCCTTAATCTAAGCCGTATCATGTTTTCCACCTAGTTTATGGCGCTCGGTCTATCCAGTGTCTTTCTCCACCTCTACATATTGGAGACGTTTGGACACGCTGGTTGACTTGCCACAAAACGCTGGTTAATTATTAATTAGTTTACTTTGCCCGGGTCTGCCAGACAAACTGAATTGCACAAATATGCAAACATGCTTGGAGGATATAGAGGAGCTAAAAGGTCACTGCAAGCAGACACCTCTCTTTCCAACACAGTTACGCTTGTAGTGGAGCGTTCTTCTGCTGATGTATCTGGTTTAAAATAACAGTTATGCTCATCTTGCTGAAGTTGTGTCAAGTGGTAGTATCATATTTTATACTTTACACTTACTGTATGTTCAAGAATATTCCGCAGATATATTTAGTGAGAAAGTTTACCACAGACATTGACAGACTTACAAAACAGATTGATGGGGATAATTGATGTTTGGATCACTGATGTCGAAGCAACAGTTTATTGATTTCTAAAAGCACATTGTGATGACTTTTAATACCATGTCTTTGATTTGTCTGAATTGTTTTGCTTTAGTCAGCGAGTGACCATTTTCAGCAAAATGAGAACCAGAAGTACAGAGTAATGTCATCAAAATGTGTTATTAATCTGTATTGGTGGAAGTCAGAGACTGTAGGTTTTAAATGCATATTTCTTCTAAAAACATATTTGGTCATTGTTTTGGAGCATGCTAGCTTATAGATTATATTAAAATAAACACATTCATAATAATATGAATAATATATTTTTTTAAAAATCTCATTTACATGGGACCTTGATATAAAAAAATTATTTCAAAAGTTGTCTTTTTTGTGCAGTTGTTCTATTTGAGTGTTGGTGTTAAATACATTTGATTGATTGTCTTTTTGTCCTGTGTTTGTATTCTATGTAACTGATCTTAGGGATTATAAACATAATATATACAGTTTTAAGAATGCCTTTTAACATTTTGGTTCTACCTAAAAGACCAGTGTAAATGCGGGCATACACAAAGCAAATTAGATTGAATGTCCATGCACACATCAAGAGTGAGTTTATGTGAAAATCATTCAGACGCAGTGATGTACAACACGATTTTATGCCCTGGCGAATTCCAAAGCAATCACATGCTATTCCACACCAAAAACATGGATAGAGGAAAACATTGCCTTAAGAGCCTCTCAATCTATGTGCCATGATTGTTTGCTGTACAGAGTTGTTTTTCAGTATCAGGAAACCAGGATGCCTGGTCACCCCTTATGTGTGAGTTATAAGCCTAGTCCACCATAAACCATCAACTCTGATGACCCTGCCTTCACCATGTGTGCAACTCCTGTACAACTCCCACTGTTCAGAGAGTTTATCCCCTTGATTGATCAAGATCAAGTTCAAATAGATAAACAGATCAGCTTGTTTAACCACACACAAACATTTTTTGAAGTTTAAGGGCCAGTATACAGCGGGCCGGTGCCAAATATCTAGATGAAACCCAACTGTATTATCACCTTGAGTTGGTTTGCGTCTGGTCTCATCTGGACCAAAAACCTGCCTGTGAACACACCAAACGGGCAGCAACCGACTGATTGAACAGCATGCATTCTGCACCTGCATAAGAGGATGTGTCTTTCCGCACCGTGGGGAGCAGTATCTCTTTTCTGAATCTCCCATTTCAGAATGGTAAACCTGGAACTTCCAACACGCACATGCAAAATGTAAACAAAGCAGTATTTAGTTCCATTATCACAGTAATTGTCACTCACCACGGAGGGATTTGCTCCTGCAAATATGTCTGATAATCGAATAATCCATATCATTTGCAAATATTTGATAAATGTAGCAAAATTACAGCCGGCCTCTTTGTGTCCCTTTGTGACTTGAATTGTTTACTTGCTACGTCACTTCACTACGATACTCGCACTCTGATTTGTTGCTGAATAACCAGTCAGAGATGTTTACTCGATGAGAGACAATGTGTGAAAGACACATCAAACCAACTAGCCAGACCGACGAAGCCCAATGGCCGAAGTACAACTTCCACCTGACTTCTACCGATTGATGAAAATGTTTTTTTAAAAAGTACCAACATGTACAAGCTTGTACAACAGCAAAAATCACAGTATAAAAGAGCAATTTTTGGTTTTGGAACCTAAACAGGGATGTTTAATTAGTGTTTCTTCCAAAGGTGCATTTTGACTGTTCAGCAAATTCATGAATGATGCCCTCAACATGGATAAACTACAACAGTTAAACACGGTTATAGATATTTTTTTGTTTAACACAGCTACAGAAATGGCAAGAACGCAAAATGAACTTCTCAGCATTTCAAGTTGCCACTGTAAACTGACATGTGTTTGTGATTATTTTTTTTATATGACGTGGTATGAAAAACATCCAGCGCTTTCCATGTTGAAATATACACTTCCTCCAGTTTGGGTCAAGAAATGCGATGAAACGAGCAACATGTGTTCTTGAGGACTGAAAGTTAGCATGTGGCAGTTTCAGCAGTTGCACGATCACCGTCTTTGCTTCTCTGCTGTATGTTCAGGTCATAAAGACTCCGCGGGATGAGCATGTGTTACTAAGTTCTGAGAATAACAACTGTTGTGACAGACGCAGTTTTACAAAGAGCTTTTTTGTTTTTTGTCTGTGTGGTGTTTTGGTGTATCCAAGTTATGATGTGCTGTATGACATTTATATATATTTGCTGAATATATTGGACCTTTTAAAGTTTTAACAATGAATGCTGTGGAACTGCAGAAGGAAAAGTGATTCCTCCCAAGTGAGCATGAGAGAATTGAGCTGAGGGGAGGGCTAATTGGATTTGCATGTGTACAGCGCTAAAATGAGTGCCTTGTGAGATTCAGAAATGTTCTGCATAGTTTAGAAATTGTAAAGATAACAGAAATGGATGTGACAGTAACATCTCTCGCATAGATATACAGATTTTGGCTTATGACACATGTTTGATCTTGCCTTTGGACAAAATTACTCCTGTTGTTGCATTGTATGTTTTGTAGTCATGAAAAACAACATTCTGGCACCACTGAGTTTTCCTTTTATATAACACCATTAGTGTTTTCTCTCACTGACATTCAGGGACATTGTCAGTGACTTGCATAATCATTGACATTTTCTAAAAATAGACATGTAGAGTCATGTACTGTGTTTTTATTTTATAGAGTCAGAATATTTCTAGACATTTCAAATGTCTTTTTTGTTTGCACAGTGTCATATAAACATTCAGTGAGTAATGATATTGTTTCACAGATTTAGTAGCTACTCTGACAATTCATTGAGTTCAGTCACTGAAGGATTTGTCAGACTGATTCAGATCACTACCTTATCTCTTTTTTTTTCTTCTTAATTTTATGTTGTGGTGTTAAAGGAACACTGCACTTTTTTGGAAATAGGACATTTAGCTTAGCTTAGCATAAATTATTGAATTGGATTAGACCATTAGCATCTTGCTCAATTCAGAAAAAGAGTTTTGATAATTTTCCTATTTAAACCATGAATCATCTGTAGTTACATTAAGACTGATAGAAAATGAAAGTTGCTTTTTTCTAGGTTGATATGGCTAGGAACTATAGAGATTTCTAGAAAGCAGTGCTGCTTATGCCAGAATGAGAGTATAGTTTCTAGCTATATCAACCTACAAAATAGCAGCTTTTCAGTTTTCATTTGTCTTAGGGCACAATACAGAAGAGTAAAGCTTTAGTTGTGAAAATGATCTAAACTCTTTTTTTTTTTTTAGCTAGATGCTAATGGTCAAATCCAAATCAATGATTTATGCTAAGCTAAGCTAAAAGGGCCCTCACAAGACCCTGATAACAGCTGAATGGATTTGAAAACGGTAAAACTCTAGGTGACTTCAACACCACAACATAAAATCAAGAGGAAAAAAATATGAGACACGGTAATGATCCGAGTCTGACAAATCCTTCAGTGTCAGTGACTTGTAAAATGAGCCTATTTCCAAAACAAAGTGGGGTGTTCCTTTAATAATTCAAGCTTTTGCACTTGCATTGCTTATTTTACTTTCATTTTACTACTGTTAATCATTCTGGTTTGAAAATGGCTTCTCTCTCTGTTTGTGACAGATGGTGAGTGAAAAGGTTGGTGGTGCCGAAGGAACTAAACTGGATGAAGAGTTCAAGGACCTGGAGAAAGTATGTGGAGAGTATTTTCCCACTCTGTGGCCAACAGTCTTTCTAAAAACATTGATTTAAATGCATTAAGCGATTCAAAGGCTTCACCTTTATCCCACACATTCATCAGTGAGATGGATACACCACCTGTTTTTTCTGGAAGGTTTCTTTCCCTTACAAAGTGAAAGTGGTGCTATTTTTACAATTATCTGAAATGTTTATGCTCTGCAGTGTCTTACTCTGAAATCTGATTTTCATAATCCTATCCTCCTAAAGGGATAGTTCACCCCAAAATGAACATTTACTAACCCTCAAGTGGTTTCATACCTGTTTAAGTTTCTTTCATCTGAACACAAAATAAGTTATTTTGGAAAATGTTAATTATAACCCTTGACCTCCATAGTAAAAAAAAACAATACTATGGAAGTCAGTGGTTACAGGTTTTCAGAATCTTTTTAAATATCTTATTTTGTGTTTCAAAAGAAAGAAAGTTAAACAGGTTTGTGACGAGTGAATAATGAGTAAACGATGACAGAATTTTTTGTTTTGGGTGAACTGACCCTTTAACCTGAGTGATGTAATTGTGTCCTGAAAACACTGTTTAATGATACATGTTAAATTGTTTTCTGAGACTGAATCCAACGTACCATAGTTGAATGCATGAATAGTGAAATGCACAACCTTTTAAAGTAAATTAAAGTTTTTCAGAGCTTTTTCTTCCTAATTTACATGTGCGATTTAAAAATGTTTTTCTACTCCTTTGAAGTAGTTACTTATATTTTATCCCAAATTCATTTATTTTAATCCACAATAACATATCAACACTGCTATCTGTTTGACCAGTGTTGACACCTTTTAGACAAACTAAAGCTAAGAAATATTCAGACACAATCATTGTGACATAAACTTCACCATCAGGAATGTCTGTGGACATCCTAGTTTTTCCCTGCACATGTCAAACTCATACATTACCTCTTAATTTGGTTTCTCTGTGTTGAAGTATTTTGGTAAATAGTTAATCATAATACTAGCAACAAAAGATGACTAAAAGAGCAGTGTTATAATAGGTCATGAGTGGCGACATTCATTACGCAAACTTACAAACCTAAATAAATAAAGGATAAATTACAGCTATCTGGCCATTTTTGCTAAATAAATAACATTTCAGGATGATGAAAAAATGGCCAGCTGACTTTACATTCTGCTTTTAAAACAGCTACTTACCAAATAAATAAACAAAATTTTAATATTAATTAGTGTTGAAATATATTTATATGTGAAAAGAACGAGACTTCTGTTCTTCTGAACGAGACTTCATTTAGAGAGTTTTTTTAACTTGCACTAATTGGTTGCTATAGGTAATTATTACAAAAATATTTGAAAGCAGGATTCAACAAATCGGAATCAAGAATCATTCCACACTACATTGTTATGATGTTAATATGTTTTAAACAAATTAATCATCATTTATCATAGATGTAAAAGAAGTTATTGTATCATTTTATCATCTGTTGTTAATTGTGTTTTGCCTGTAGTGATATACGTGTGTGTTTTCAGTACAGTGACCTCCCCTCTGTGTTTCTGTAGAAAGTAGATGTGACAAATAAAGCTGTGGTAGAAGTGATCTCTAAAACGTCAGAGTACCTGCAGCCCAATCCAGGTAATTCCAAAGGCATTAGCTTAGTTTAAAATATGTATACTTTTTTTTTTCTTTTGACAAAATGTGCAAAATTCATCATTACTGTTAAATATATAAAGTCTTTTTATTTATTTCTCTTTCAACTGTCCACAGCATCTCGTGCAAAGCTTTCTATGTTAAACACTATGTCTAAGATCAGAGGGCAGGTGAAGAGTCCAGGTTATCCACAGGCTGAGGGGCTGCTGGGAGAATGTATGGGAAAATATGGCAGAGAACTCGGAGAGGAAACAAACTTTGGTAGGTTAAAAAAAAAAAAAAAAAGTCAGTGCAGCTTTTAAAACCTTATATAACCTCTAGATTTAATTTGCAATCCTCCCGCTTGCCAGATGTTCAAAACAAGCACATACTGTATGTGTCCGTAGGTGGTGCTCTAATGGAAGTTGGAGAAAGTATGAAGAGACTAGCAGAGGTGAAGGATTCTTTGGACATTGATGTCAAACAGAACTTCATCGACCCTTTACAAGGCCTGTGTGACAAGGACCTGAGAGAGATACAGGTTTGCTTTCCTTTTGTGTTGGACCCAAGTAAGGCTAATCTCAAGAGGTTTTTTGTACATCCATTGAAATCACAATTTCATAGCAGTTATTGTGATTACGGCTCTAAAAGAGGTTCTTTTTAAATGTCTCTGTAAAAAACAACAACTTTTTTCCCCAGTTAAACACATTATATTTTATATTAAGAAAAATCAAAAGTGTTTTGTAACTGTAGGCATGTCAAGCTAAATAATTACAATAAATCTTCTGCTATCTTCATTGGTTTCAAAACACAGATTCCATTACAACTTGAAAGTGCATCTTTGAATATCATTCAATTATTTGGATGCAAAGTTCTGGTCTATAACGTGTTTGTATGTTGGTGCATAAGCGATTTTTGTTTTTCAAATGTTTGCTGAATCGTGGGCTGACCAGTAGCTTTTGATGTGAATGGTTCTTTTCTGCTGGAGATACTGTCGCCCTCAAAAACGAAATAAAATAATCTTAAAAAACACACAAAAAATACATGTATCGTAGGAACAGTATAACACATTTTTTTTGCAATTATAAAACTTTTACTTTTCCAAACTGCCTCATGCCTACATTGAAGTCGTGATGAGATATCATGACTTTACATGATAAACAGATTTAGTTACAAATGATAAATTATGACCTTTTTGGGAATATTTATGTTTTGGTTGCCTCAATTTTCCAATAGAACAGAAACTTCACTTCACAATTCATTAAAAATAATGATCCTGATTTGGGGTAGTTGAGTTAAAAAGATGTTGTTTTAACGCCATTTATTTCTGACAGTTCATATAAATGTGCAAGACCTGTCAAATTATTTATTTTGCTATTTTTAATGTGGTCTATTCTTCACCACTTGCATTAAAATGAAGATTTTTCCCTCCTTCTCAGCACCATTTAAAAAAGCTTGAAGGACGCAGGCTGGATTATGACTATAAGAAGAAACGTCAGGGGAAAATTCCAGATGAAGAGCTCAGGCAGGCGCTGGAGAAGTTTCATGAATCTAAGGAGGTGGCTGAGATCAGCATGTACAACCTTCTGGAAACCGATGTAAGGATTTACCGTATGACAGCTTGGTGCTTAAGTTGGTGTGTTTTTGTGCTTTTGTGTTCCCTAGGGGTTGTGCTAATCCTATTAGAAGCGCTGAATAATTCAGTGTTTGTCTCTTAACACCTTGCCTTACTGATTTTGTATCTGCTCAGCTATATCTCTCAGTTAAGATATCTGTCAAAGGCTGTCACTTTAGAATTAGCAGGACTGAAGATGAATGTTTTCCTTTTATGTTTGACTAGTCCATCAGCGGGGTCACGACAGGTAATCCAATAAAACTGAAGAGCAGCCAAAAAAGATAAAAATCCTCTTGCTTCTAAACTTTAGTGTTTATTGAATGTTTTAGAAAGATGTTAGAGCGCCATCTGTTGGTGAGCAATTACATTCAAAGTCAACCTTGCCATGAAAAAAAATTTAGTTTTCACCAGAATAGCAAAACCCTTTCTATTTTTTTTTTGTGTAGGCTTGTATTTTACAGTACTGTAAAAATACTAAGAAATGTCTCTGTCAATGTTTTCAAATGATTATATTTGAATCTTGACAGGTCACCCAAGTGGCAATTTCACATCTGTCATGTGTAATGGAGAGATGTTACATCCATAATGAAGCTTTTTCCTCCTAAATGCACAAATATCAAATAAAATCAATAATTTTTGTTCTATAGAGAGCCAACTCTTATCCTTTTGATTAGCATTGTTTCTTTTGGGTTGGGCAGTTTAATTCACAGAATTACAAAATAAGGTTACAGTATACATCATACAAACTTTTTGGTCACATCCATAACGCATGTTTATTTTCCTCATTTAAAATATAACTAATATTTACAGATCAATATTTTTCTGATCCCATAACTCTGGTTAGTTGTTTTGGAAAATATAATCAGATGTTTCGATATAATGTTAACATATACTTTCTATGTGAATTTATGTTTTGACATTTTACTTCAAATGTCACATCCATAACGCTGGAATTGCTCTGGTGCGAAATTGCATAAACTTAATGACAGAATAAACTCTCAATTGAAGTCTATGGAAATACTATTTTGAACTGGAGTCACACGTAAAGTAATACACTGAAAGTAATGGATGGCTTGGTTCAAAACCATAGTAAATATTTTTACATTAAAAGCTAGTTGTCTAGATTTAGCAGTCTATTTAGACTCAAGGCTTCACAAATTACTCATTAACTAAGCTATTTGTTTATAACGGTTTTCCAGTGTTACATTTCCACATTACGTTTGTTATATTTCCATGTTAATGTGCATGAGTAAGAAATAAGTATGTGTTTTTATATTTACTGTGTGTGTGCAGATTGAGCAGGTGAGCCAGCTGTCTTCACTGGTTGAGTCTCAGCTGCAGTACCACAGACAGGCTGTTCAGATTCTCGATGAACTCACTGACAAACTCAGAGACAGGTGTGTGTGTGTGTGTGTGTGTGTGTGTGTGTGTGTGTGTGTGTGTGAGTGTGTGAGTGTGTGAGTGTGTGAGTGAGTGAGTGAGTGAGTGAGAATGTGTCTTTACAAAGCATGTGTGTTTGTCCTGGAATCAATCCATGAAAAGAAGCAATAAATGTTTCTTGTTTGACCATCCAGGATGAAAGATGCACAAACACGTCCTCGTAAAGAGTATGTGCCCAAACCCAAGCCTGTAATCGACTTTGGAGAAACCAACGAACAGTCAAACGGTGGCTTCACCCCGTCATCTGCTCCACCGATGCGCAATGCAGGTAAGAGCAGTCATAAAATACCCACTTTTCATATTGTGCTGTTAGTATGAGGATAGATGATCTTCATTACATTGAGGAAGTGCCCCGGACTTTAGACATGTGTAAGAAAGGCACATTGTGCTCTGTGCGTCTGCGGCCCGGTGGCAGGGTGTGATGAGACCGACTATGCGTGTGTCGGGATAGACAGGCCAAATGGACAGCTGTCAGCTGCTCTCTTCATCAGCCAGTGACCCTGTTCTGTTCTCTTCCCATTACATCATCAGAGTCATACCACCAGTTTGGCAGAATAACCACAAGGAAACCCAGATTGCGTGAGTCAGAGAGTCAAGAGAGTGTTCCGTATGTGTTTGCATGGGAAAATGTGTGTGTGTTTATGTTTGCTTGGGGTGTGGAAAAAGGTAACGAGAAGGTGCATAAAGATACAGGAAGTAGGCATGTGCAGAACTGCTTATTTTGGGGTTCTCACGCTTCTTGAAAGTACTTGAATTTCAGGCATATGGATTAAAGGCATAGAAAATACTTTAAAAAGACACGGGTCCTTGAAAGTGCTTGAAGTTAAATTTATTTATGTTTTTATTTTAACAGTTGTACTCAATTGTCAAAAACAGAATAAAAAATGTAAAAATTCTTAAATTAAAAATCTTAAATTTAAATCTTGTACAATAACACTGACAAATAATGCACATTTAATAATTATTTCAGAAAACCTATTTAAATATTAGCAGTATTGAATTTAACCAATTATTTTTATTAACGTTCTTAGAACATGACTTTAAATAGTCAAATTTTTTTAAAATGATTCTATTTAATGTAAATATTAAGTGTAAGTGAAATGTTAAGTACAGTAAGGACTATCATGACGCTACATATGTTGGGGTATGAATTAAAAAGTCATTGAATCTGCTGTTTGTGAAAGTGTGGGAACCCTGATATTTTCTTGGTTTAGAATCAATGAATTGATGCCGTATTGAATATTAGAAGGTTTTGTTAATAATTCAATAAAAATAGGATTATTTTTTCCAGATGCCGTGCTCATGTCAAGTATTTTTCATCTAGTTTTCAGCTTAGTCTTAGTTAATTTCAAAATAAATATATCTGTTTTTGTATGTAGAGTGTCACGTACAATTAACTCACAATTTAAAACTAGTTAGATTGTGTACTATTTTACATTTAAAAGTTAAGACACCAGATACAACAACTACAAAAATGTGAGCATTAAAACAAAAAGTGACTTAAATATTTAGCATATGCAACATTTATATACAGTGCTGCCTATAGAAACATCATCATACCCTGTGAAAATCTATACATTTACTGTATGGCAAATAAAGTCATTATTTAAAAGGGGTATGATGATTTTCTGTAGGCACTGTAACTTGATTCATCAATATTGTAGACATTTGCAGATAATCAATAATTATAATAGATCGATAAAGAGCGCGCACAATGTAGTTATACATTACGTTATTGAGGTACTGCTTCCTAAACTTAACTCATGACGAACGCTACAAAAGCTTTAATAATTAATCTTAGGTGATGTTAATTTTAAGGTAATGTCTAATGATACACTACAATCATAGTTGTTATTCTTATATTAAATGTAGTTAATAACTAATACATAACTTAATAACTTGGTTGTATTTTTAAAACTAATAATAACATAGTAACTGTAACAAATCTGTCTTTCTCACTGTTTAATTTGAATCCATTAACTAACATTTACTAAATAGACTTTATTGTAAGTGTTACCTATTGTACTTATAATCCTTTTACGATTTAATTTAGTTGAAGCATTTGTTTACTATGAACATGTATATACAGTACAATAAAGCAATAAAACAGTAAGTGTTATTATACCTGTTAAAGTAACCTGTTTTTGCAGCTTGGGTCAAAATCGTGATAATAACATATACCGTGATAAAAGCTTCGCCAATTAATCGCAACAAAAATGTTTACGTCTTAAGCCTACAATATTGGTCATAATTCATCACTCATTTACTTGAGCTGCTGAGGACTTCCCATAAATATCCTTTGCTGGGAGTATTGATACAAAACATGATGCAGATTCATCTCTCCGTTAGGTAGCAGTTCATAGTACTGATATAAAGTGAACTACAGCTTACATAGTGTATTGTTGAGTGATGTGCTTGACAGGAAAGAGGTTTGTGTCTGTGTGTGAGAGGAAGACTGTGTGAGTATCTTTGTGTGTATACAAATGTGTGCATGTTTGTTGGCCTAAAGCACAGTGTTGCTCCACCTAACAGTGTGAATCCCTGCTACAGACTGAAACTGGAGGTCTGCAATCATGTGACCCAGGCTTTTGCACCTGACCCCTCACTAACACAGAGCATTTTAAACTAAAGCCCAAAGTATACTTCGGCTGCCCGTATTCCGCATCTGTCTGTGCACACAATCTACATACAGGCCAGTTTGTCTGTGTGAATCGTGCACCTGCAAATGAACAAGTCCTCACAGTGGTACTGCACATCTGTGAGTAGTGAGGAGTGAAAGCTGTGCAAACACGGTTGTGCGTAAGATGGAGCGGAATGTGGAAAAAGAAGTATACCTGGGTCTTAACCCAGGCTATTGTGGTGGGATTAAAGCTGTGTGTTAAACACTAACACATTTATGGCGCTGCTCACCCAGGGGCATGTCTTTGGTTTGACAGACTGGCCTGGGAAAGGTTTTATTGGCAGGAAACTCTGCTTTACAGCTATAAATCAAGATGTTGTTCAGTGTTATTTTTGTATAATCTAGTGATGTTTATTTTAAATTTAGTTGTATTTTAGATTTGAAATATTTATTGTTTTAGTGATTTTGTTCCTTTTAATTTTTGTATTAATTATTAATTTTATTAAGGTTTTTCATCTAATATTTACATTTTATTTCAGATTTATTTCAATTGTTTACTATATATATATATATATTATATATATACACACACACACACACACACACACACACACACACACACACACACACACACACACACACACACACACACACACACACTCACTGACCG